>JASDQU010105697.1:91148-110552 GCA_032191745.1 Picea mariana | reverse complement strand
TAATAATGACATGATTAATCCTCAATGGGGATTTAATCCAATAATAAAAATAATAAGAATGCTCTTCGCAGTTACATTATTTCAACAACAGATGGGCTGATAAGATCTAGATCTGATTCAAACTAGATATTCATTGAATGTAATTCAATGTAAATTAATGAGAGTAGGTAGCTTGGAGCAAAGATCTCAAGGAGCCCCTCTTTTGTAAAAATATCTTTGTATCGAGATTCATTATAAGGATAAATGAGATTAGAATAGAAGAGAATAAAGAGAGAGTTGAGACTTTGTTGCAGTCCAAGCTCGCCCATATTGTAATCGAACATTCATATTAATACAAAGAGCAGTTCTTCCTGCATGAGATTCTTTGTGTGTTTATGTGCTTATGAATGAATGACATGTGTGTGTTATTTTGTATTGCAGATGTATGTTAGATTCCATCTATAGGTGATAGATATAATTCTCTATCTATCTGAGAGTTCTTTGATTTCAGTCTAGGTTCTTTGTGGCTTAATGCAAGAGGTTCCATGATAGAGTGTTGAATACTCTATGAGCTAGTGCAGAGAGTGCACATCTGAGTTCTATGGAATTTAGGCAAGAACATGCCAGGAGGGCGCACCAGTGGAATCATAAACTCAAAGGAGAAGCCTCGGAGTTACTAAATACTCTGGAGGTGAAGACTGTGCAGAGGAAGTTGCAGAGAGACAGAATCACTGAGAATTTTGTAAAGCTCTGTCAGGTGGGCATCGAGCAAGTGCACAAGGAGAAATTCGTTTCAAGTTCAGAGATAAGGGAAGTATCAAGGAAGACATTTTGCAGAGTTGTTGGATACTCTGTAGGCTCAGCAAGGAGTGCTTGAGCATAAGTTACTAAGAGGGAACTTATATCTCTTCGAGGGACAGGAAGGATAGAGACCTTTTGAGGTCCGAGCAGTTGAAGCTCAAGGAGGAAATAGAGTTGTTGAACACTCTGGAGGAAGACTTGTGCAAGGAGTGCACCAGGACAACACTCAGATGAAGTGTTGAAAGACAACCAGTTGAAGGTTGGTAAAGCACAAGAAGTGTGCTCAGGGAGAACTTGTTTCAAGCTCAAAAGCTCGGGAGTTTGAGCGCAGAACGTGTCAGAAGGGCACCAGAAGTATTCTAAGGAGGTAGAGGGCCAAGTCCCTTGGAGACTGAGTGAGTTGAAATCTCAGAAGAGATAGCATGAGGAGTGTGCAGAAGTGGACTTATTCCAATTCCCAAGCTCAGGAGGGACAACTTCTTCAGAACACAGATGAGACCAAAGTCATTGGCTCGCATGAGAAGAATCAAAAGCCGCAGCCTTTGAAACTTTTGAATTCTTCCAAGTCAGGGAGAAATTGCAAGCTCAGGAGGAGGAACGTCGACAACCACTAGGTCAACTGTAGAGTAGGAAATCTAGGTTGTTGAATCCCACATCCAGACACCAAGAAGAGCGCACAGGAGGAAACTCAGCCGTCATATCTGAGCACAAGGACCAAAAACCATTGGATGTTTAGGAAGGTTCATGAAGGTTAAACCCTTCGATAGTGTACATAAGAGTGGACTTTTTGAATTCCTGAAGTCCCAGAACCATCGGGATCATCCATTATCAGAGGACACATGGCGAAGGATTAGCATTTCGCTGAATCGCAGCAGGGAAAGGTCAAAGGGTAGAATCGTGAGAACTTGCAAGGCCCGAGTTTGAGATTTGTTAGTGGTCGTCAGATCTAGAGGAGCACAAACCGTTGATTTGGTGCTCTGAAATATCGACATTTCGGGATATCGGGGATCGAGAGTAGGGAGGCGAGCGACCCTCCAACTTATCAAAACGCAAAGTCCTGATACTTGAAACCCCGACATGCTTGAGAGTTGAGCCCTGGGTCATGACCGGAGGTAACATCGATGGAATTTAAGGAATGGGGCTAGCAAGTGCTAGGCCCTTTTCAAAGTTTCAGTAATCAGAGGAGTCGGGGTAACTCATACATACAAGTCTCGAAATCGTGAAACGCGAAGTTCCTTTTGGTTAGGCTTGTGGTCATGGGTAGTGGTCACATGGAGGAGAATCCCAAGTCTGGTGCTTGTGTAAGCAGGCTAAGTTTCACATTTGGACCTGTGGATATTGGTTGTGGAGATTCTAACAGGGAATCGAAGAGTTGCTTCAAGCTCAGAGATCAGAGGACGATCCTTGACCTGGAGGTCGGCGTACCCTTTCAAGGTAGGGGGTCTGCATCAAGTTGATACACCAAACTAGCCAAAACAGGTTCCACAAAACTATTGGTCTTTCATCTTCCTGGGTTAGGATTTTGTATTTTTTTTATGTTAAAAGGTCCTTGGAGCCTCATTGTAACAATCATCTTCTTGTGAATGTGAGTATTCGTCACATATCTTCTCAGAGATAAGTTGCCACCATTCTAGTGATTCTTTCACTCTGTATTTCTATAGTTTTGTACACTTCACTCATTAATAGAAATTGTGCATCATTGTATCTTTGTGTTTATGGCTGTATCTCTGGTATATTTATGTTATATTATTAGATATATGAGATATCTCTGTACATTTATTTATTATATCTCCGCTCCCATTTTGTTCTGAAACCAATCTGGATCACTTGATGAAAAAAATATGATGGTTCTATCAAAAGGAAATTCTAAGATGGATTAAGGGAATGAAAAATTTAGTACCATATTCCCTTAATAGATAACTGGGGGGTTGGGTGTGTTACAGAGACAAAATCAAATTACCACAAGAGAAGAGGGGAACAAGAAACATTAATAGAGACTATGAGAAGCCTGAGAATAGAAGTGTAGAGCTACAAAGTAAATAATGAGAAGATGATGAGAGAACAAAATCAAACAAATGTTAATATGACAAAATCCTAAGTCAGTTGCATAGGTAAGTAAAGAATGGATCAGACTCAATATAGGAGGAATAAGGAAGATACCATGAAAGAAGAGACAACTACATAAGAGTTGATCATTTAAGAAGTGATAGCAGAACTCATAGGCTTCACTCACCTCCTTACTCGTCAAGGATATTTTATGCATCTAAATACTCCATAAGAAGTCTAGAAGTGTCTCTTGTTAGGAACCAAATAATAAGAAACAAATTAGGTAGTTTCCAAGGAGAGGTGAGAAATATTAAGTCACCATACTTTGATGGTGAAAGAGAAAGGGAAGATGAGTTTGAATCCTGGTTTCTTGGAATCAGGAAGTACTTTCAGTTGCAAAACTACTCATCTAACCTAGAAGCTAGCATTGTCACATACCATTTGCATGGAAAAGACGTTATGTGGTGGGATCAATTGAAGCAAGTTGAACACATTAATGAGAGGAGGATCACTTGGAAACAATTCAAGATTTATTTTTAGAAGGAGTATATTTCAAAGAACTTCTATGACAACAAAATGAAAGAGTTATTTGAACTCAGGTTGGGAAGAATTACCATGGAAGAATATGAAAATAATTTCTTGTGATTGTTGAATTATGTGGGGTTTATCAAGGATGAGAAGGTGAAGATACAGAGGTTTTTGAGTGGAATTCCATCTTTTTAGAAATATATTATACAATATGATAAGCCCATAACTTTGACGGTGGCCACTAGAAAGGCTAAGTACTTGTATGAGCAACACAAGGGAAAAGAATATTTATGAAGTATTGTAAGGATAAGAAGAAAGATAAATATGATCAGAGAAGGAAGAGATTCAAACCTCATTTCAACATAAACAACCATAATAAAAAACAGCAAGATACATCTGTTAGGGATGAAGCCAAGAGAGAAGACTCCTTGGGAAATAGGGGAAGACCACCAATCAAATGTTGGGGATGCAAAGAAGATCACATGTACACGTATTTTCCTCATGGAGAAGAAAAAATGAATACCATGCACAACATCCAAGAGTATACAATAGTAGAAGACATGGGAAAAATATATGTAGCCTTAGAAGATCTACAAGAAGAGTATCAATCCAATATTATCGAAGTGGAACGTAGGATCATTAATCATCATGTTTTTGTTTTAAGTGATTCAGGAGTAATCCATTATTACATTGATCCTATAATAGTGGAAATATTACATTTGGAGAAAAGTAAGCTTGAAATTTCAAGTTTGGTTCAGCTATTCACTAGAACCAAAAGAAGGATCAATGAGATGGTCAGAGGTTGTCCAATAAGTCTTAATGGAGTGAATACTATTGCTGACCAAAATATCATATAGTTTGGATCTTATGATATCCTAATTGGAATGGATTGGTTGGAAAAGAATCATGTTGTAATAGATTGTCATAACAATACATTTACATGTCTTGAAGAAGAAGGAAAATAGAGCATTGTGAAAGGAATTCCAAGACCAATTTATATAAGGGATATTTAAACCTTACAATTGAAGAAGTGTTTCAGGAAAGGATGTCAATTGTGTGTATCTCATGTGGAGGAGCCAGAAAAGACAAAAGGTACAAGACTTGAATAATTTATAGCATTGCAAGAGTTTGAAGATGTATTTCAAGAAATACCAGGAATGTCGCCAAAAAGGGAGATATATTTCTTTATTGACTTAGTATCAAGAGTTTCCCCGAGATCAAAAACTCCTTATAGAATGAGTACACCCAAATTAAAGAAATTAAAAATGTAGTTGGAAGATTATTAAAGAAAGAGTACATACACCCTAGTGTCTCACCTTGGGGAGCATCAATACTCTTTGTCAAAAATAAGGATGGAACATTGAGGTTGTGCATTGACTTTAGATAGTTGAATAAAGCCATTTTGGAGAAAAAATACCCTCTACCCATAATTGATGACCTATTTCATCATCTAATAGGAGAAAAGATATTTTCAAAGATAGATTTGAGAACCAAATACCACCAAGTAAGAATCAAGGAGGAAGACATCAATAAGACAACCTTTATAAATAGGTATGGACATTATGAATTTGTAGTGGTGCCATTTGTATTGACCAATGCACCATCTTTATTTATGTGCTTAATGAATGGCATATTTAGAAATTATCTAGATAATTTTTTCATTGTGTTCTTGTATGACATGTTTATTTACTCTAAGTTTGAGGAAGAGCATGAACATCACTTGAGGTTGGTGTTGCAAGTGCTAAGGGAACATTTGCTTTATTCCAAGATTAGTAAGTGTTATTTTTACCGAGAACAGATTCATTATTTAGGGAACATTATTTAAAAAGAAGTTATAGTAGTAGATCTAGAGAAGATTGAATCCATTATGGGATGGCTAGCACCCAGGAATGTTTCAAAAATAAGATCTTTTATGGGAATATCCAAATACTACCGAAGGTTTAGAGCAGGGTTCTCTAATATTTCTCATCCCATAACTTCTTTGCAAAAGAAGGGAATTAAGTTCGAATGGACATCAGAGTGTGGAGATATGATGAAATCCTATCCTATCGTTCCCATGGGTGTAGAGTTATAAAATAAAATTATATTGTTTCTATAGACTTGAGTTACATTTAAATCAATTGTGTGAGCCTAAATTTCCTTTGAAAATATTTTTCAGAATAATTTTGTTAACACATAGTCCCTTAGAACTTAGTTTCTAAGTGTTAACATCTCTTTCTTCCCCCGTGACCAATAATCAAGACTGAGAGCTATATTCTTGGTGGTTGTCATCTTAAGCACCTATTCTTTGGGTGCTCACTCCATGTAACCCATAGTTGTGCCATGTGCTAACCTCATCGTCGTATACCATCAGGCTTCTTCAACTTTCAAACTCTATCGTTGATCTTATTAGGATAGACGATCATGATCTCTCATCGTGGTGCTCCAACTTTGATTCCTCTCTGTTGATCACCTTCAAATGGATGCTCCCGATTACATGTCGGAATAAATGAGGATGCAGACAAATTTATTCTATGATCAAACTCGATTATTGATTCCTCTTTCGAATGGATGCTTAGGATCTCACCTTGGACCTCCTCTTTCAGAATAGTTCCTTGTGCATCGATTAATCCATTCTAAAACTCATGCTCCAATGGTATTTCACCTTTTCATTGGATTTCAAACCACTGCAACTTTTCCATCAACGATCTATTCCAAGATCTACGGTCATGAACCATATTCTTACTTCTACTACACCTTCCACATGCCTACCACATGTCACCTTCCTATTTTCCCATGTCACAGCCACATGTCCACTTCTCATTCACTGACATCACCTCTAATTCCTTGTCAGCTGCTATGTGTCACTCTAGTGACCTGTCACATGTCTCTTCCTAAGTCGTCGATCTACTCAAATACGAATAGATCTAAATCATCTATCGATGTCTCTCTATCACATGTAACTTCATTGTAGGAATGTACTAAGTCTATTATGAACACCAATCATTTGTCACCACGTGTCACTCCCTCAACACTGATTTGTATCATCCTAAACGGATCTCCATTGTTCATCGTTTTCCTTCTATCAGAGTTACTCCAACTGCTTGACTCTAATGGCCCTACTAAGAAAACAAATGGGATATCACCACACGTTATCTCCTTAACCCTTGACCAGGGTCACTCCAAATCCATATTGACTGTATTTCATATCATTCTTCACAAATCTGGACCATTGGTTAATAGATCTAAATCATTCAAACACTAACATGTGCCTTCTCTAGATATATCCTCTAGATCACTCTAAAATGATCATATCCATCTGTCACTCTGCCTTAATCGAGTATTCTTTGAACCTAGACTCCAAAATACAAACTTTGAAACACAATTGTAGCCATTGGTTTCTTCTACCCTCTGATTTCTCTACATCGTAGATCATAACTCTTTGTTGGAGTATCCTCCCAATTCGCACTCAAAATGTGTGACTCTGAAACACTCTTTCCACCATTGCTTTAAGATTCAAACTCAGTCTCACTCTTTGTAGTCTATCTGGATCTAATATTTAATCTCTATCGTATGTATTTAACACACAAATGAACCTTCATCCCTATAAATCTATTATCATGATTTATTCTTTGTCTAGATCTGACGGATGTTGTTCTTCTACACCTACAAAATGGTTTTGAGCTTTGTTATAAAGGGTTTCAACCTTCAATTCACCTGCATATGAATATAATATAATTTTTTTCTCTCACGATCTCACTACGAGATCAACCATGAACTCAATCGACCAATTCTCACCTTAGATACATCTATCTCTCTGATGATCGATGGTTGATTTTGATCTAAACTGCACCAAACACTTTTTAACAATTATGGAACTTGCACATGCATAATAAGATGGATTTATGTTAGGTTCCTAACCCACACATAGGTAGAAAAATATATTCGGATGTAATAAAGGTCAATATTGATAAGGCCTTTCAATAAAATAGAATAAGGCAGATGTAAGAAAACCTAATAGAAGCTTCCACTTCTAGAAGGATCTTCCTCTAGATGCTTCTTTTTAGTATAAATAGGAGTTGAGGGTATGAGAACCCTATCTTGGATATTATTGTAATAGAGCTCTGCTCAATTGGAGGTTGCCCCCTCAAAGAGGCCCATGAACATTTCTTTTAGATTCAAAGTGTTATTTTTGTTATTATTCTCTTATCATTTCAATTCTATTGTGGTGAATGTTCTGGTTATATTGCTATTATTCTACCATTTCTAGCATTTTATTTCTGTTATGCATACCGTTTATATCTGGTATATTAAAATTTCTCACTGTTCCTAGGTTAGGACCTGCAAATACTCAGTCTTGCAAAGATTTCACACACCCAACCATACACAGAGGTATAAAAAAACAATTCCAGAACCACTCAAGATAGAGTTATTTTACTATTCCATCATACACATATTGTACATCCAAAACACAATAGGCCTATTTCCTCTAAGGGTCTTCCACACTCTGGCCTAATTTTCTATTCAATTTTCCACCCCCTCACGCCCGTAGGCTTACAAATTTAACATAAGGTTTCCGAACCGAACCTATTCAGACCATAACAATAATTCACTAAATTAACCTCTAGGGTCTTCTAAAATCCACAAAATCCTCATGAGATCTATAATTATCCTAATATCTCTCTAACTATTTCAATCTCTCGAAATATGTTCACAAATACAGATTCAATTAAATTCTCAATTCAACAAACCTCATCCTATGAAATCCTTCTAGAAATCAATCAAACATGGGAAATTACATTGATTCAAGCATAGGGAACCCACTTCCTTGGTAATCCAAAGAGCACCCTAGGTCTAATCAAATGTGTTTTATTTTCAAGGAAGGATTCTCTTGCATTAGATTCCCAAGGTTAAAATGTTTCATGATCTCTTGATCATGAGTCTCCAACTACTTCAGTCCTCCTGGATCCCAAACTTTATGTTGTTGGTTACTTGCCTTGTTGCTTTGTTGTTGCCTTGTTGTTGTCTGCAACCTTCCAGGATCCCATACTTTACTCTATTGTTTTGCAACATCTATGCTTTATTTAATAAGATATACTAGCATGTTATGCTTATTTTTATTTCTTTGTTATCTCCTCTTAGAAACCTTCATCAAATGCTTCCATAATTCCTCAATGTTCGGTATTTTCCTTTGTTGGTACACACTATTGTTGTAATTATGTTGCAATTTACCACATAAAACTTGTATGGTTTTTTCCATATCTTGTTCTCCACATCTCTATCTGTCCTCGACTTATTAAGAACATTTCTCACTAAACTTATGCAAAAAATATTGCATATCCTTAAGCTACATGCTCATTCTACATGATTCTCAATCAAACTTTGTTCTTGGAATTTACTAAAATGACAGGTTAGCTGCAAAAAAATTATACTTTTCTTCATTATCATGTACAAATGATCATCATCTTCCATTGTCATATCCACATTAGCAATCTCCATACTTTCCTCATGGTATCCTTGCATAGCTCTTTCCAAGAATTTATATACTTCATCCTCTAAAGTATTTCCAAGCCAACTATTCATCCTCTTTGCATCTCCACCATCTGCATCCTTTGAATATGCATGACTTCCTCATTCACAATTTTCAAGAGACAACATTGACTCTTCCTTTGACATGACAGAACTCAGAATCTGTCCCTTTCTCATGCCTTCATGAGGCAATTCTTCCTTTATGATAGCTACAACTAGTTTCCTATCTTTGTGACCTGTAAATCTTGCATACATACACAAATCATCATTCTTAAAAACATGAGACTCTTGATTATCCTTAGATGCCTCTAGCATCTTCTCCTTATGTGCGAATGAAATTTATAAGATCTTCATGAGATCTATACTCTGAACCTCATCCTCCTCTCCCAACATCACTCCCTTATTTGGTTCACAAAAGTGAACTGTTGATCCTTCTTTGAAGGACTCTCTATACTGAACTTCTCTGAATTATTCTTCTATGTTCCAAGCATCCAACCTATGCTTCAAGCTCTATCTCAGCTTCCTTGTGTGTGTATATATATAAGGTTGGATGCTTCTAAGCACTCTCTATCTCTATCTATATGTGTGTGTGTGTGTGTGTGTGTGTGTGTGTGTGTGTGTGTGTGTGTTTAATAGGCCACTTGACCTTTCTATGCAATCTCCAACCATATATTTGGTCCCTCTCACTCTCACGTAGCAACTCCATAATCATGTTGAGTATCTCTTAGCTCAGTAAATTCTTTGTCAAGCACCTCTTGACTCATATTCCTACCAATTTATTTGGTATCCTCTTTCCTGTAGTTGTGGCTTCTTTTTGAACCTCTAACATGACCAACATTGGTCATCTCCATCTCTTGTGAACTTCTCCCTTTTCACTCCAAGCTACATCAAGCCCCTGTATCAAATCTCATCCTCTGCTACCTAATACCAACTCAAGCTTCTCTCTTGAGCTTGTCCTCTTGGTATTATTCTAATTCTGTCTCCTTAGAACCTATTGAGCTTCATCTTCTCCTCTCTAGCTTCTGCAATTTTTCTCACACCCTCTAAGAACTCAAATTGTCCTCCTTACTTCCAATCTTCAGCTAGAAGTATCTACAACATCTTTTGTTGCAAGGTTCTACCACACGATTATCCTCTGCTCGAGAGAACTAATTTCTCTCTTCTTCCTCTACCATAGCTCGTTTGGTAGTTGGTTGCTACTATATCCTTCTTTGCTACCTGCATTCAAAAACTATATCTTTACCATAGTTATTATCATAAAAATATATGATCAATACATGTATTAATCCACCAAGGAATTATATATCCAATTTCTCTTTCTTCCTGTCTACAAAAATATTCACATGCTCCCTTATGCAAATTTGAATCTGCATATTTTCCCTTTCTATTCATAGAAAAACCATAGTCTAATACCAAAAATGATGACCTCCTGACCTATGGTTCCCACAGGTGTAGAATTATAAACTAAATTATGTTGTTTTTATAGACTCGAGTTGCATTTAAATCAATTGCACGGGCCCAAATTTCCTTTGAACCTAGTTTTAGAATAACTTTCTTAACACACATTCCCTTAGCACTTAGATTCGAAGCACTAACATCTATTTCTTCCCTCATGACCAATAGTCATGACCGAGAGTTATATTCTCAGTGGTTGTCCTCTTAAGCATGTATTCTTTGGGTGCTTACTCCATGTGACCCGTATATGTGCCATGTGCTAACCTCATCACCGTAGACCATCGAGCTTCTTCAACTTTCAACCTCCAACATTAATCATCATAGGATGGAAGATCTTGATCTCTCGTCAGGGTGCTTTAGCTTCAAATCCTCATTGTTGGTCACCTTCAGATGGATGCTCTCGATTACACGTTGGAATGAATTAGGCTATGGACAATTTAAGTCTGGGATCAACCTCAATCATTGATTCCTCTTATTGATGGACACTTAGGATCTAACCTCGGACATCCTCTTTTGGAATAGTTCATTGAGCATGGATTAATCCATTCTAAAATTCATGCTCTGACATTCTTTCACCTTTTCCTCGGACTCTGAAACACTATGATTTTTCAACCATCGATCAATTCCAATATCTATGCTCACGAAACATTGTATTACTTCTATTGCACCTACCACATGCCTTCCATGTGTCACCTTGATATTCACCAACTTCACTACCATGTGTCCACTTTTCATTCATTGATGCCACATTCAGTTATGTGTCGGCTTCCATGTGTTACTTTGGTGACCTACCATGTGTATCTTTTTGAGTCGTTGATCCACTAAAATATGAATATATCTCAATCATCTATCAATGTCACTCTTACATACTTAAATTCATTGTAGGAATCTGATAAATATATTCTAAACACCAATCAGTTGTCGCCATGCATTGCTCCCTCAACTTTGATATGTATCATCCCCAATAGATCTCCATCGTTCATCGTTTTCCTTCTATCGAAGTTACTCCAAATGCTTGACTCTGATGGCCCTACTTCGACAAAAAATTGGATATAGCCATGTGTCCTCTCCTTAACCCTTGACCAGGGTCACTATAAATCCATCCTAACCATCTATCGGATCATCCTTCACCAATCTAGATCGTTGGTTAATAGGTATGAATCGTTCAAACATGAACATGTGCCTTCTCTAGATTTATCCTCTGGATCACTTAGAAATTTTCTTAGAAATCCATCACTCTTCCCTCAATGGGTATTCTTCGGACATTGACTCCAAAAAAAAACTCCTAAACACAACCATAGTCATTGATTTCTTATTCCCTCTGATTGATCTACATCTTAGATCAGAACTCTTCATTAGAGTATCCTCCCACTTTTCACTCTGAATCTATGACTCTAAAACATTATTTCCACCATTTATTTAGGATTTGAACTTAGGCTCACTCTATGTCACCAATCTATATATGATATTTAATCTCTATCATTCATATTTAACACACAAACCTTCATCCAGATAAATCTGCAATCATGATTTATTCTTTGTCTAGATTTGATGGATGTTGTTCTTCTACACCTGCAAAAGGGTTTTGAGATTTTCTCTGAAGGGTTTCGACCTTCAATTCACCTACGTACAAATATAATATAAGTCTTTTCTCCCATGATGTCACTATGATCTCAACCATGAACTCAATCGACCAATTCTCGCCTTAGATACATCGATCTCTCCGATGATCAATGGTCTATTTTGATCTGACCTACACCAAACACTCTGTTACAATTTTGGAACCTTCACATGCATAATAAGAGGGATTTCTCATTGTTCTAAAGTTAGTACTTGCAAATACTCAATATTGCAGAGATCTCACACACCCAACCATACACAGAGGTCTAAAAAAATAATTCCAGAACCACTCGAAATAGAGTGATTTTACTATTCCATCATACACATATTTTACATCCAAAATACAATAGGCCTCTTTACTCTAAGGACCTTTCTCACTCTCTGACCTAATTTCCTATTCAATTGGCCACCCCCTCATGCCCGTAAGATTACAAATTTAATACATGGTTTATGAACTCAATTTGTTCGGAATATAACAACCATTCACTAAATTAACCTCTAGGATCTTCAAAGATCCAAAAAATCCTCATGAGATCTATAATTATCCTAATATCTCTCTAACTATTTCATTCTCTCGAAATATGTTCACAAAGATAGATTCAATTACATTCTCAATTCAATAAACCTCATCCTATGCAATCCTTCTAGAAATCAATCAAACATAAGAAATTGCATTGATTCAAGCATAGGGAACCCACTCCTTGGGTAATCCAAAGACTATAGAAATTTTAATACAAATTATTTATTGCTTGGATTCTCTTGATCTAACAATTATATGCCATTGTTAAATACATAATCGCTTCTACAAATATTCTTGTAGAATTTAAAAAACGATTGCCAATTGCAATATCAAGAAGAAAGATCAATCACACATAACACGTATGTTTTACCAGGAAAGCATAAAGCTAAAAACCCCACTATCATATACTATGTATATATCATGGATCATGAAACAATCTCATACAAAACTCTAATCCAAGATCTCTCAGTACAATACAATCGTCTCACACTGTCATACAAAAATCAACAAATACATGTGCCAATTCTCTGCCTCCAGAGAGCCTGCCTCCTCTGCGCAATCCCTACAATGGAAAAACCTACAAATGATTCAAATGTCTCTTTCCTAGGATGCGCATTTCTCATGGGCACATCCACTATGTGTGTGATTGAATGAGTGCACTTCACTCAAATCACAACTGAAAACCAAACTATCCCTTTCACATGTTATCTCAACTGGGTCTCCACTAGATCTGAAATGCATGTTGTTAACAGTGGTAAATCTTCAGTTGCATGTGAGATCATTGATTGTGAATTAATTAATAATTAATTCATTGAACTCTCACTAGTGTAAGTTCAGTTACAACTAGTACAAATGAGCTTAACTCACTTAACTGAGTTAAAATACTTCACAAATCACATAACTACACTTATAACTCTGTTACAACTTCAAGTCACTTAGTTACAACTAATTCGACTTCCATGTCCCACCAGTCAACCTTTGAACTCGAATATCCTATAGCTAACTGATTTTCCATTTCAATTAACTATTTTCAAGTAATTATGAGATAATAGATTAATATTTATTATCCAATTTATTTAAGGGAAAAATAAATTAGACACACATTTCTTGTTGAATTTTTAACACTCCCTCTCAACAATAAAGGGACTATCCTTCACCCCAATCCTATCTCTGTAGTATTCAAATTTTCTCCTGGTGAGTGCCTTCGTCAAAATGTATGCATCCTGATCTTTCATAGGAATGTACTTAAGCAACATGATATTATGTTGCACACAATCTCTGAGATGATGATACCGGATATCTATATTCTTAGATCTATCATGAAAAACAAGATTAATCAAGAGTTTAATGCAAATCTGATTATCACAATGAATCACTATCGGATCTAAATGAGAACCAAACAAACCAACCAAGATATTTCTCATCCAGATAGCCTCACATGTAGCTTGACTCGCTGCCATGTATTTCGCTTATGTTGAACTGAGTGTCACGGATCTCTATTTCCTTCTGTACCAAGAAATAGTTGTAGATCCGATACTAAATATCCCCCCCTGGTGTGTTCTTTCTTTCCATTGGGTTGCCTGCCCAATCTGCATCCGTGAAGACATGCAACTTCACCTCATTCATTTGTCTGTACCATAATCCATACTTAGAAGTGCCCCTTAGGTATCTCAGTACATGCTTTTCCTCCTTCCAAAAGATCTTGGTAGGCTTAACCATCGCTTGACTCAGCTGGTTAACTGCATAGCAAATGTTCGGTCTCGTTTTCACTAGATACATTAGTGAACCCGCTAATTGTCGATAGACAGTAGCATCCACTACCTCTATAGAAGTAGCATCCTCTTTCCTCCATTTTCTTGGAAGAGGAGTATCCATGGGTTTGCAGCCCTCCATGTGAAAATTACCCAATATCTCCCTTGCATACTTTCCTTGAGACACAAAAATCCCACCATCTCGCTGCCATATTTCTAATCCAAGGAAATAATTAAGGAGGACCAAATCCTTCATCTCAAACTCCTTTACAAGGTCCTCCTTACATGAGTGTATCAGTTTCTTATCACCAGACAATATTAAATCATCAACATAAATAAAAATGATTAAAATCTTACCCTCCACCACAATTTGGTATAGGTTTGCATCCACTTCACTTTTGGTGAAGCCCAGTCTGATGAAATAGTTGTCTATCTGAGTGTACCCAGCACAGGGTGCTTGCTTTAGCCCATACAATGCTCTCTTGAGTCTGCACACATGTGACTCCCTGTCAAAGGTCTCAAAACCTTATGGATGCTCAATGTACACTTCTTCCTCAATGATCCCATTGAGAAATGCAGTTTTTACATCCATCTATGAATGCGCCAACCCATCTACGCTGAGAGTGAAAAGATGGATCTTATGGAAGAGTACCTTGCGACAAGTGAAAAGGTCTCATAATAATATATCCCCCTGATCTATGAGAAGCCCTGGGCCACAAACCTTTCCTTTTATTTCTCCACACTCCCATCAGTGGCTTTCTTTACCTTGTAGATCCATCTCGAACCTACCACTGATTTGTCAACTGGTCTTGGGACAATTTCCCATGCACTGTTTTTGACAATGGAGTCATATTCCTCCACCATAGAATCAACCCAAGTGGGATCCTGCACTACTTATTGAAAGGAATATGGCTCAGTCACAATGCATTTTCTCATGAGATCCATGTATCCAGTAAATTGATCAAGAGACTGTCTCTGTCTGCGCTGTGAAGTAGGGGCTCCTACATTCTGTGCAGCATCTAGTCTCAATCTAACAGCTTCTATGGTGCGCTTTCTGCCATTTCTTGTGGATGGATCTACATTAGTGGCTTCCTCCACTCCATGAACCTCCTCATGTGGTTGATCCACATCTTGAGACTCATCTTTGGGAACTGGCAGTTCCTCCTCCGCATGCAAGTCTAGCTCCCTATCAAGTGACAACCGCATGGCTTTCCCGTCATCAATTTTATATCCCATCGCATAACAATCATCTTACTGTTAGTAAAATACACATGATAATTATGGGTTGTTTCTATGTACCCCACAAATATCCCAACTTCAGCAGTTGATTCCATCTTCTTCCTGGCATCCTTGGTCACATGCACATAAACAAATGAGCCAAAAATATTAAAATGAGAAACATCATGTTTCTTACCAATGAAAGCTTCTTCAGGTGTACTCGTGCCAAGCACTCTATGAGGACAACGGTTTTGCACATAAACCATAGTGTTGCATGCTTCCGCCCACAAATGCATTGGTAGGCCCCGATCATGCAACATTGCTCGTGATTCACCCAAGATCGTTATGTTCTTCCTCTTCATGACCCCATTTTGTTGTGGGTTATGAGGCACTATGAGTTCTCTTCGAATTCCTTCTTTGTTGCAGAATTCTTTGAATTTGTTAGATATGTATTCTCCACCATTATCGCTCCTCCGAGCCTTCACTTTCTTCCACGACTCTTTCTCCACCAATGCTTTAAACTCATAGAACTTTGGGAATGTTTGATCCTTCTTATGCATGAAGAAAATCCATCATTTAGGAGAAAATTCATCAACAAAAATAACATAATACTTATGTTTTGTTGTTGAAGAAACCAAGAATGGTCCACACACGTCTGTGTGAATTCTCTCCAAGATCACCGAAGCATGGTTCTCCTTTTCATGAAAGGTGGACTTTACATACTTCCCCATGGTGAAACCCTTGCACTGATCTAACTAAGCAAGTTTTCCCATTGGAAGTCCAGTAGATATTCGTTGCATGATTTTCAAGGCTCCATGATGAAGATGGCCCAATCACATGTGCCATAATTCACCCTTATGTTGGATCACCATGTTTTCTACCTTGCCCATAATGGCAGTGCAACCATCTACCTCCATCATGTAGAGATTCTTAACTCGAATCCCTATCCTCTTGACTTGACTCGTTGTTTTATGTCACAAAAAATATTTTCCACTGCTGAAAACAACGTCATAGCCTTTGTCCTCCAACATTGCGACTAAGACCAGGTTTTTCTTCAGACCTGGAACATGCATAAAATTTTTCAATTGAAATGGTTTACCTAACTCCCTCTGAAAGGTAATGGTACCAATACCAATCGCAATGTATCGTCCATCGTCGCCCATCTCTATATGCATTTTGAGATCTCTCTCCTCCAAGTCACTGAAAAAATCCTTATCTCTCGTCATGTGGAAGGAAGCCCCACTATCCAAATACCAAACCGATCTCAATGAACTTGAAGCCATGCATGCGATCAAGGAGAAGTCAATTTCAAATTGTGAGGCAAGGGACTCACCAGTTGCAACTCCAACAACCTTCTTGTTCTTCTTCTTCTGCAGATAGTTAGTAGCAAGATGCCCATGTTCGTGACAGTGAACACACTTCACTTTGGACAAATCCAAATTCTTGCCTTTAGACTCGAATTTTGAATGGAATTTATTCCCCTTCCCTTTCCTTTTCTTGGCATCCAAAGCACAATCCTCTTCATCATCATTCTTTGATGAAGAGCCATCTCTGGTGTTCCTCTTGAACTCCTCCTGCACTAGATCCGACCATAGTCATTCCCAATCTAGTAATGTTTCCCTTCCATTGACAGATTCTTGATAACTGTGCCAACTCTTGGGAATTCCTAGGAGAGCCAAGCTCACAAAATCATAATCAAATACTATTATTCCCACACTCCCCAGCTCATCCCGACATTGGAAAAACTTCATGAGATATTTTGGAATGGAGTCTCCCTTCTCCATCTTGATCTTCCTGAGTTTATCTTTGAGCACCAATTTCCTATGGTCGTTGTTGTTTTGGAATAGATCCATAAAATTCTTCCACATTGCATATGGTGTGACTTTCCCATGGAGGCTTGAGACAATGTGGTCTCGTACTCCCTCCAACAGGATCCTCCTCACCTTTTCCACTTTATTTTTCCATGCATTAATATTTGTAGCGTCTGCAGCATCTGGCTTAGGAACATCTTTGTCAATGAATTCCTTCAAGCCATTGTCTTCAAGTACTGCCTCCATCCCGTCCTTCCAAGAAATTTAGTTCGATCTTCCCTCGAGTGCATACTCTAACCTCAAGCCATTGAAATCCATTTTGATCTTGAATCAGTTGTAGCACCAAGAAAGTCTTTCTGCAAATTCGAATTCTATCCAGTCACAAACTCAGCTTCTACAATCTTCTGCGCTCTGATACCATGTAGAAATTTTAATAAAAATAATGTATTGCTTGGATTTTCTTGATATAACAATTATATGGCACTATTAAATACAAAATAGCTTCTACAAATATTCTTGTGGAATTTAAAACATGATCGCCATTGCAATATCAACAAGAAAGATCAATCACACATAACACATATTTTTTACAACGAAAGCATAAAGATAAAAACCCCACTATCATATATTATGTATATATCATGGATCATGAAACAATATCATACAAAACTATAATTCAGGAGCTCTCAGTACAATACAATCATCTCACACTGTCATACAAAAATCATCAAATACATGTGTCAATTCTCTGCCTCTAGACAGCCTGCCTCCTCTGCGCAATCCCTACAATGGAAAAACCTACAAATGATTTGAATGCCTCTTGTATAGGCTATGCATTTATCATGGGCACATCCACTATGTGTGTGATTGCATGAGTGCACTTCATTCAAATCACAACTGATAGTCAAATTGTCCCTTTCACCTGTTATCTCAACTAGGTCTCCATTGGATCTCACATGCATGTAGTTAACAGTGGTAAATCTTTAGTTGCATGTGAGATCATTGATTGTGAGTTAATTAATAATTAACTCACTGAACTCTCACTAGTGTAAGTTCAGTTACAACTAGTACAACTAAGCTTAACTCACTTAACCGAGTTAAACTACTTCACAACTCACATAACTACACTTATAACTCCGTTACAACTTCAAGTCACTTAGTTATAGCTAATTCGACTTCCATGTCCCACCAGTCAACCTTTTAACTCGAATTTCCTATAGCTAACTAATTTTCTATTTCAATTAACTATTTTCAAGTAATTATGAGATAATAGATTAATATTTATTGTCCAATTTATTTAAGGGAAAAATAAATTAGACACAAATTTCTTGTTGACTTTTCAACAAAGACCCCCCTAGGTATAATAAAATTTGTTTGATTTTGAAGGAAGGATGCTCCTGCATCAAGATAATTTTAATTTGCTTATAGAATTGCTTACTAGTGTAGCTATTTTAAATATTGTTGATCCAAATGAGAATTTTATGGTATGTACAAATGCATGCAAGGAAGGACTTGATGGATTCCTCACTCAAAATGGATGTGTCATTACTTATGAGTCTGGAAATCTTAAATAACACGAGAGGAATTATTCAATACATGATTTGGAGCTTGCTTCCGTATTTCATGCATTGAATATGTGGAGGAATTATCTCATGGGAAAGATATTTGAACTAAGGACAGACCATAGTGGTCTGAAATATCTTTTTGAGCAACCAACTTTGAATGTCGGACATATAATATCACTGGAATTTTTAATTGAGTATGAATTTGACATAAAGCATTTCAAAGGAAAATAAAATAAATTTTATGATGCACTCAGCGAGAGGATACATCACATGCATTCTACATCCATTAGTATGCATCATTCAAATTTGAAGAGCATAAATTTATATGTTGTTGTTACAGATCAGCATTACCTATAGGTAAAAGAAAGTTTACAGTAAGAAATGTACAATATAAAATTAAAGAGTATGAGATGAAGGAAGATGGACTACTTATGCATAAGAATAGAGTTTATGTTCCTAGTTCTGGAGAACTTGGGAATTTGGTATTAAGAGAAATGCATAATGTTCCATATGTCGAACATGATCCTGGTTACTAGAAAACAATTTCAATAGTAAGAAGGAAATTATTTTGGCTAGGAATGAAGAAATATGTTGTTGATTAC
>JASDQU010105697.1:56018-81467 GCA_032191745.1 Picea mariana | reverse complement strand
CAACACCATAATGGGAAGCTCGAAAAGCAACCGGCAACGTCACTGTAGCTAGGGCCAGGGTTGCAGCATCAACAGCAACAACAGCTGGAACCGGAGCTGAGCCTTAAACTGAAACAACTGTCACTATGGCTAGGGCGGAAGCCTAAGCAGCAACAGCAGAGGTTGGAATTGACTTCTTCAACTCGAACAGAAATAGGAATTGGTTCTATGAAGGTCGTCTCTCTCGTCTGGGAGGGTAGAAAATACTATGAAATTCCCCTAGTAGAACGGGGAAGTTCTAGCTATTCTTAGTAGCTTCAATGTCCTATGCGTCGATATCCGTGGTTGAGTTCCATCTGTTCTTACTGAATAAGCAGAGGCTAACGTCCGAACTGTGCGGGTGGTTACTTCCATCTTTGGTTGTACTTCTATGAGCACGTCCGTTTTTTTTTCTTATATCTGACCTACGTGGTGCATAACGTCTATTCCAGTACCTAGTGGTTGGGAGTTTATATAGTCTCTTTGGCTATCACTCATTTTGTTCCTATGAAAATGACTCATACAATAGATAATATTGCAGAAATTTACATGATGGAATATGATAGGTTGCATGAGATACCTAAGGCAATTGTCTCAGATAGAGATACAAAGTTTACTTCAAATTTTTGGAGAGGATTATTTAAATCATTTGGTAAAAATATGAACTTTATCACAACATACAATCCATGGTCATATGGGCAGACAGAGAAAGTCAACCAAGTAATTGAAGACATTTTGAGAATGTATGTGATGGATAAACCATCTAAGTGGGAAGATTACTTGCATTTGGTCGAGTTTTTGTATAATAATGGGTATCAAGATTCATTTAATATGAGCCCAAGATTCATTGAATATTTGTATGGTATAAAATGAAATACTCTAGTGATTTGAGGCAACCCAGAAGATAGAGTAGTACTTTGGCCAGAATTGCTCAAGGATATGAAAGACCAGATGGCTAAAATTATGTAGAATTTGAAGACAACACAAGATAGACAGAAGATTTATGCAAATAAGAACATGACAACTAGAGAATTTAAAGTGAGAGAGCATGTGATTTTGGAAGTAAATCCCAAGAAGAGATCATTAAAGTTGGGAAATTGTACAAAGCTAGAAGTCAGATTCTGTGGTCCTTTTGAGATATTGGACAGAATAGGGTCAATTCCATACATGCTTTCATTGCCTACTTCCATGAATGTGCATAATGTATTTCATGTATATTCATTGAAAATGTATTTACATTATCCTAACCATGTTATTTATTGGAATTTCATTTAGGTGGAGCCAGAAGGAAACTTCCAGGTCCATTCAGTGTGCATATTGGAAAAACAAATCAAAATGATATGGAATCAAGTCATAGAACTGGTAAAATTTTATAGGACCTACTACGGTGTTGAAGATGCTACTTCAGAGAATGAACATTTCATGTGGGAAGAGTACCCGTGACTTTTTGAAGAATTTTTGAATTTTTGTTTATGTTTTGTATGTTCGTTGAGGACAGCGCCAAAATAAGGGGGAGGAAAATGTAATAACCTGGTTTTGAGTCACCATATTAATAATTTATTTATTTTATTGATTGAAAGGCCAAAGTGCCTAAACAATTAAAAGAGGCCATAGTTCCTAGGAAATGTAATACTTGATCATTATTAATAATAAAATACACAGTTGGTTGCTAGACAAACAAGGAAAAGAGTTATAGGAGGGATATGACTCCATGAGAGAGGGGGGATAAAGGGGACAAGTCTTTTTATTATATTTTATTTACCCATATTGTTTTAACTGAGAAAATTGGTTACATGAGATTCTTGGGGGGGAAGGACATGTGGTTCTTGATTTCATGTATTTATATAAACTCCCCTTGTGGGTTGTTTGGGGGTTATTCTCCATTCACTCTTTCATTGTTTCATTTATGGTTGTTCATTCATTCTAGATATTGGTTGGGGAAAGAAAATTATTTGATGGGGGAGGAAGCCAATGTTTGTTAACTGTAGTATTTATTGGTATATTCCAGCCATGAATTAGTGTCTACATGCATGAGATGCATTGGCATGTGCTAAAAATTGCTCATAAATGAAAATCCCGAGAGTCCCAACATGGATATTCTTAACCATATGAATTGGATCCCTGGAAAGAGGTCGACATCCTGAGGAACTGCATGACAGTGAAGGGGGTTCATTATCTTTGGGTGGTTCACATTGGAGAGAAGAGAATTGTTGTACTTTGGATTGATGTGTGTTGAGAAACCCGTGAGATCTTGAGAGATAACTACTTTGGGAAGTTGAGTGTCACTTTGGAACCTATCCTAATGGACACATATCCCTGGCTCGGGGGTGACATGCTTTTGAGACTTGGAACAACAATGTATATGGTTGGTTGGAACGTCCTTGGTTTGCATCCAGTTGGTGATTTATTTTGTTTAAGATAAGTGCTCTCTATCATCGTTTCCTTTGATTGTATATTTATTTCCGTTATGTATTAATTATTATCTTTGAGATTCATTTTTGTAATATGCATGTTTGTCGGTTACTGATGTGCATGGCATATTGTTCATTTCTTTTATATTGTAGCATGAATCTTGATTATTGCATGTGAGTCTTTCATGCTTATTTATTAATTAAATGTTATCTGAATTCAAAATCAGTTTTGAAGTGTGTTTTGAAGTAGCATGGATAGCCTGCTAGTGGCTAGGTATGTTACAATTTTCCTCTCCTCTCACCCATTTCCTGTTGTGTAAAAAGTGATCTTACCGTAGGACAGGCACTATGAATTTGGTATGGTTTTTAAGGATGTAAGATCAGAAATGTTTGACTTCCTTGTATACAATATAAGTTGTTTTTCTATAGAAGGGTAATTGAGATATGGACCTTGTAGGTTGGTGCTCATTAATGAGATGGAGGCCTCATTGTTCACATCATCCTTTTGTGTCAAGACTACTGCTAGAGAATAATCAGAAGAGAAAGTTTATAGGAAGAAGTCCTTGGTGAAAATAGGATTGTGTAGGACTGGTTCTTGAGAAATAGAAGCCTTGATTTTTTCAAAAGCTTCCCTTTATTCCTTATTAAATTTAAATTATGTATCTTTACATATCATTTTCTGCAATGGTTTTATTGTTTCTACAAAATCAGGAATAAATTTTCTTACGAAATTAATTTTCGTGAAAAAAGATTGCATGGCTTTCTTGCTATACGAAAGAGGGAGTTGGGAAATTACCTTAACATGCTCAAGATCAATGTTAATACCATATTTATATACTATGTGACCCAATATTTTCCCCTCGGTTACACCAAACATGGTCTTCTTTGGATTTAGAAATATTTCATATTTCCTACACCTTTCAAAAATCTGGGTCAAATGAGAAATATGATCTGACTGGTTCTTAGAATAGACGGTAACATCATCTAGATAGACTACTACACACTTGTTTATTAATACCATAAAGTCCACGTCCATGTCTCTCTGAAATGTATCTCCTGCATTATTCATCCCAAAGGGCATGTGTTTATAAGCGAAGGTTCCCCATTTGGTCTGAAAAGTGGTTTTCAATCAATCTTCTTCCAATACTAGAACTTGGTCATATCATGAAAACCCATCCAGAAGTGAGAACATCTCAGATATAGACATGGTTTGTAGGATTTGTTCCATTGCAGGTATAGGGTAGTTTTATTTTTCATAAGTTTTGTTCAAATTATTGAAATCTACCCATAGATAGATTTCCCCTGACTTCTTCTTCATCGATACTAAATTATTTACCAAGGAAGAATGTCTCACCTGGAAGATAATATTAGAATCCATAAAAATTTTGAGCTCTTTCTACATAAAATGATCGAGAGATGGGTAGAACTTTCATTATTTCTACTGAAAAGGTTTAGCATCGTTCCTAAGAGGAATGGTATGTTGGATGATCTTTGTGTTGTATGTTTTAAGATCTTGATATGACCATGCGAAAATATCTTGATATTATTTAAACAGTTTAAGGTAGGACTTCTTTCATCATGAGATATTGATTTTCCAAGGTTAATATTCTTAGTATTCTCAACATTACCTATATTTATGATTTTGTAACCAAGAATAGAACTTCCAGTTTTCACATTCTTGGGAATCTTGAATTTCTCTCACGGGTCAAACATATTTTCCAAGTTGACTACTCCCCTAGGCATTGTGTGAAGTTTAGGATTTTCAATGCCAATATCCTTATTGACTTCACACTCTTTTTCTTCATGCTCAGACATCATTCCTTGAAACTCCTCATCATCAATGGTCGTGTCCCTAAAGTTCTCTTCATTAGTAAAAAAGTATATGATCTACTCATATCCCTCAAATACTCTTCAATTATTGATTTTTTTGGGACTGATGGTTTGTACAATAGCTCTATAGTGAACCTAGAGGCCTCATAATTATGCACTTCTTGTTGATAATTTATTAAATTTGGTGAACTGCATTGTATAGTATCTTTGACCTACCTAACAATTATCTCTGAATCTCCAAAAACAACAAGTTCTTTGATGTTTAGGTCAATGGATTTTTTAAGTCCTTTGACCAAAGCCTCATATTTATAGGTATTATTAGTAGACTCAAATTCAATCCTACATGATAAAAAAAAAAAATTGCCATCAGGGTCAATAGAGATACACCTAGCCCCAACTCCTTATGATTTGCACCCATAGAAAAAAAAGAGTCCATATTTCATAAGGAAAATTAGGCACTTTTCTCTTGATGTATGTATTTGAATTTTTAGTTTCATTTTCTAAGATATCAATTGGGAAACATAGGTATAAGTTGTTGTACTTTTCATTTTTTGTATGGTTTTCTTGTAGTATGAAATCTGACTTTTGTGTGAATGAGATTTCAAATATATAGGGTGTGAAATTCCCAAAATCTCAATCGCAAGAGTAGTTTTCTAGAATGGGGAACTCAATTGAGGAAGGTTCATTGGGAGCCTCCAAATAGGTGATGATGTGTTTTAGTTATTTTTCTTGGTAAATCCCTATTTTGTTAGGAATCCCCTTCCATAGTAACCATATGTGAGACTAGTCAATGATAAAATATCCCTGTAATTTTTTGGAACAATCTTGGCTAAGAAAAATTCCATATGCTCTTGGGATATCTATAACTATACTATAAATTACTTGATGCATCTTTGGGTTAGAAGCAATATGAATCATGACATCCTTCAATTCATCAATGACATTAACCTCAATTCTGTCCAATTGTATAATGTGTGTATTACTTTTGGTAGGAGTTACATTCAACTTTTTACATACAAAATAAGGCATGAAATTCAATGATTCCCCAGAGTCAACTAGAAAATTGTGCAAATTTCTATTGAAAATTTCAAATGTCAATAAGAAAGGAGGAATGGATAGCTTGGATTTATTATCTGTGGATGTTGAGTTTACATTTTACTTTATGGTTTCCCCTAAAGTTACTTTATTTATGTTTTTATTTGGATTTACTGTGTGATTTTATCCTTCTTTTAATGCTTGTAGTAACACGCTTTTCTACTGAGGAATATTGCATAGATCCATAGTAGAAATGTTGGCCTTCATTTTTATTAAATCGTCCACTACATTGTACTCCAACTTTAATACTTCTTGTGCCACAAACATGGGAATAGAGTTGAGTACATGAGCTAGTTTGGTCAAGGGAGATGAGTCATCAATTTTTTATGGGCCTGAGCTATGATTGGGTGGTTTTTAGAAACAATCCCCTTGCTCCTTGTTTGTACAACTAGAGTTCCACCCACCAACTCTGTTGGAGTTACTTCACACACACCTAGGAATTATTTTTCCTAAGTTTTTTCCTTGGTTTATTAGTCATTATTCAGTCCCCTATATTTCAGGAAGAATATTCCTCTAAGGAGAATATTCTCTTTAGTTTTCACTTCAATTTGATCAGTTGAATGGAGTCTAGATGCTACATTGGGATTATCACCATGCAACATTGGGATCATCACCATCTAATGTGCATTGTCCTTGGGATCATCAACAGCTAATGTGAATTGTCCTTGGGATCATCACCAGAATAGTACATTACCCATGATTCCCTGACCTCCTCCTCACTACACTGTGTTTCAGTTAGTTAACTAAAGACTGATATACTAGTTAACTCAACTAGGTGGCAGTTCACTCTCATAACTTCTGGAGAGACTAGACTAGGTGGCATTTTACTCCCGTAACTGTTGGTGTGTGTCCAGATCACTCTAGACCACCACTATGGCACATTGGCTTCTCCTCCAGTGTGCATTGGTTGAGTTATACAGAGTATATCATGTGTAAATTATCATTCATTAATTTGGTTAGTGAGAATTCTTCCATTCTTTCTCTCTTGCTTCTCTTTTCTTCTATTTACTCTGCAAATATGTATGTCAATTCCAAACTAGATCTATTATGTGTAGTTTCAACACATTTACATGGTATCAAAGCCGACAGACTGCTAGTGAAGAGACACATCAAATTATTTTTCAAGGTACCAAAGATTGAAGACACCGGAAAAATGGAATTTTCAAAAGAATTCATTCTTACACCTTACAATTACTTTGCATGGAAGGATTAGATGATCATGGATGATTTAAGGATGGAAATTTATTTTAAAATGTAGAAACCTTGGCGAATATTACTAATCCTTCATATGTCAACTATAAATGTTTGGCGATATTTTTTTTTAAATATTCAAATTTCTAAGTATTTTATATAGTTTTTATAAAATTTTGGCAATTTTTAAGGTAAAATTATTTTTTCCTATAGAATTTGGGCGAATCATTTTTAAAATAACGAATCTCATCTTTTGAAAAACCATGGGAAATTAGCCCATGAGCGAAATTTAGCCCCTAAAATCATCCCTGAAGATGATCATGCATATTCAAAGCAAAGGATTGTATAGGTTAACCATGAACACAGAGATAGAACCAACATCATCCGTATAAAACTCCAAGTATCTATATCGATTGGATGAAGCATTTGGAACAATTTGCAGTCTCATTTCTCATGATCTCCTCTTTCACATATCTTCCTGTAAAGCCCCCAATAAATCCTGGACCACCATGGAAGAGATTTTTGGAAAAAATAATGAGATGAGTGGGCACATGCTTGAGATGGAATTTCTCACATTGGATCCAAAATATTTGACAATATCCAAGATTTCTTTACAAAATATAAGGATTTAATGTCGCAACTCAAGTCTTGCGGGGTTGACAAATCTAAGGAGGAGAAACAAATGGTTCTAACCATTCTCAACAAAATTAGTCCTAAATTCTTAGTGTTTGTATATACATTCCTTTCACTTACATTCCCCTCTGAAGCCACCTGGAAGATGCCTTCTCTTGAGGAATTTATCAAATATCTGACACAAGAGAAGACCAAGCTCATCAACATGGGAAAAATCAAAGGCCCAAAGGCGCATGCAATTATTGTGCAAGATGGAAGTGGTCATCAATATTAGAAATCTAAATATAAATACAAAAGGAAATCTCATGCAAATCCAAAGAAGGAAGGGTACTCAAAACCCTTAAATGATGCCTCCAGATCCAAAGGTGGAAAGGGAAGAAAATGGGAGAAATGCACATACTACCATAAAGGATTCCATCTATAATCAACATGTATGTAGAAACAAATAGATATAATGACTCAAATACTTCATCAAAACAACATTGGAGATCACATCCCTGAGGGTGCCAAGAAGAAGAATCCAAAATATCAGAATCCCAGGAAAGGCAATTCTAGCCATGCCTTGATTGTCATCAACTCCTCTCTCGATGCTTCGATCGTAGATTCAGGAGAATCGCACCACATGAATGCCACAAAAGAGGTATATTCTTCATTGGATGCATGCAAAGTTCCTCCTATTCTGATGGGGGACAACTCTCCAGTCAAGGTCACCGGCACATGAAGGATTGAACTCACTAACGGAAGCTTCGAGAATGTGTTGCACGTTCCCAAACTTTTTATCAATCTTCTCTCCATGTATCATATGAAAAATTATGGCATCAGAAAGAAATTCACATTCACACCTGATGCAATGGACATATATGACATGCAAACCAATTCCAGGGTTGTTACCAGTGAGGTAAATAATCAATCTAGGCTTTACACATTTTCTGAATTTATTGAACGAGATTCTTCTTTATTGCTTACCCATGTTGATGAAAGCAGTAGGATATGGTAAAAAAGGTTTGGGAATTTAAATTTCATATATATGAAACATATTAGAAAGCAAGGATTGGTTGATGGTCTACCAGACATACATTTCTCCAAAGGAATTTGTGAGGGATGTGTTCATGGAAAACACCCTCAAGAGAAATTCGACAAAGAAAAGACTTAGAGAGATTCATTTCTTTTAGATATGATCCATAGTGACCTCATGGGCCCTTTTCCACATCCATCAATCAGAAAAGTAAGGTATGTGCTCATTTTTGTTGATGATTTCTCACACTTCACATTGATTTTCTTTCTCAGGAAAAAATCAGAGGTCTTTCAACACCTCAAATATTTCAAATCCCTAGTTGAGAAACAGTCAAGAACGAAAATAAAAGTCCTATAAAATGATAACGGGGGAGATTATCTCAACCATGAGATCCATAATATTTTTCATGAGGCATGGATTCAGTTGTACCACACAGTTCCCTATACTCCACAGCAAAACGGAGTTGTTGAGCGGAAAAACAGATCTCTAAAAGAGATGGCATGTTGCATGCTACATGAAAAGTCACTTCCACAGAGATTATGGGACGAAGCACTTAATTGTGAAACCTACATCCAAAACATATCTCCCCATATATCTGTCAAGGATAAGACCCCCTATGAGTCTTGGAGTGGCCTCAAACTGGAAGTGACCCACTTTCCTATTTTCGGTTCACATGCATGGGCCCGAATTTCATCTAAAAAGAGGAAGGCACTTGATCCATAGAGCACAGAGTGTATTTTTATTGGATACCCCAACGTTGTGAAGGGATACATACTCATTGATATTTCCTCATAGTGGCTCATCATTGAACGTAGTGTCCAATTTGAGGAAAGTGTCTCTCATGCATCTCAACAACCACATGCAGACACCTTTGTTCTTCCACCTATCATAGAAGATGAGAATGCACATGGAGTCTCTTATTCAAATGAGAGTTCGGATTCAAAGGATTCAGATGATCTAGATACAGAGTCAATACAGTCAGATGTAGATTCAGTGCATCCAAATGCAGATGTATATCCAAAGAAAAGGCCCAAGTGAGTCCAGAATACTCTTCAGGATGCAGGGGACCTTGTTGGGGATCCAGATGATACTAGGAGGACTTGATCTAATTTCGAGGAGCCTCCTCTTGCACTCACTGCCACTGAACCATTTCCAACTAGGCATATTTTCTTGGTTTAGTCTTCAGATCCACAGCCTTATGGTGAGGCTACTAGAAATACCTTTTGGGAATCCGGCATGCAGGAGGAGTACAACTCCCTCCTCGAGAACCAGACTTGGGATCTGGTTCCCATTCCTTCAGGAAGGAAACTTGTCAGGTGCAGATGGGTCTACAGGACCAAGAGCATAGCGGATGGACATATTAGCAAATACAAAGTTAGGCTTGTTGCCAAAGGCTTTCAGTAGGTGCATGGCATTGACTATGATGAGACCTTCGCTCCAGTAGCAAAGATGGATTCCATACATTTGACACTTTCCATTGTGGCAGCCAAGGGATGGGAAGTCCATCAGTTGGATGTGAAAAATGCATTTCTTCATGGTGATCTCTCTGAGGATATCTATATGGAGCAACACTAGGGATTTATGCAGGATTCATCTTTGTTCTGTCGACTGAAGAAGTCTCTTTATGGCCTCAAGAAGGATCTGAGGGCATGGTATGCCAATATGGATTCCTACCTGTTATCACAAAAAAATTTACGTTGTAAGTCAAACCCGAATGTTTACATGCTCAGGACAGTTGACTCACTTCTACTACTAGTTCTCTATGTTGATGATTTTTTGATCATCGGTTGCTTGACTTCAACGATTACTTCAGTCAAGAGGATTCTACATGACATGTTCTTGATGATGGACATGAGTCTGCTACACTTCTTTCTTGGACTCGAGATCAATCAGGATGCATCAGGCATCAAATTGTCTCAGGCCAAGTATGCACGGGATCTCCTTGAGAGATTTCACATAACAGACTTCAAGTCTGCTCTGACTCCCTTCCTATCAGGAGTCAAACTCGAGGATGGAGGGGACACTCCACTGGTTGACAACACACTGTATAGATAGCTAGTGGGGAGCTTGTTTTATCTCACACACTCTAGACCAGACCTCTCCTATGAAGTTGGCGTAGTTTCTAGGTTCATGCAGGAGCTGCATGAGCTACATTGGAAGGCTTAAAAGCATATCCTTCGATACATACAAGGCACGATCACCTTTGGGATTCATTATGCAGTAGACTCTACATTGGACCTCATCAGGTTCACTGATTCTAACTAGGTTGACGATAGAACTGATCGCAAGTCCACATCTGGTTACTCACTCAGTATTGGTTTCGGGCCTATTTGTTGGTCGAGCAAGAAGCAGGTTGTTAATTCTCTATCTTCAGCTGAGGCAGAGTACAAAGGGGTAGTTAACATAACCATTCAGGCTATCTGGCTACAACATTTTCTCACTAATTTGGGCATTCAGTTTCATCGACCAATCGTCATCTAGTGTGACAACCAGAGCACTCTGAAGTTTTGTAGAGATCCAGTTCATAGGAAATGGACGAAGCATGTCGAGATCCACATGCACTACATTTGGGACTTAGTACACAAGAGGATCATCAACCTGTAGTTTTTTCCTTTAACAGAACAGACTGCAGACATCTGCACCAAGACCTTCATTGAGAAGAAGTTCTATTCTCTGCACAGTCGTCTTAGAGTGAAGGACACAGTTTTCTAGCAACTGTCAGACCTTATTTTTTCATACATTGTACCTTGAGCCGGGGGGGGGTTCCCATGAGGTTTTCCATCTTTCCTTGCCTTATTTCAATGTATATTTTGTATTTGGGTACCTAACATGGCCTCATTGTCGAGACCCATTCTTTATTTTCACCATAGTGATGTTCAGGAGGCTGTTGGAGTTACTTCACACACACCTAGGATTTATTTTTCCTAAGGTTTTTCCTTTGTTTATTAGTCATTATTTAGTATCCTATATTTTAGGAAGAATATTCCTCTAAGGAGAATATTCTCTTCAGTTTTCAGTTCAGTTTGATCAGTTGAGTGGAGTCTAGATGCTACATTGGGATTATCACCATGTAGTGTTGGGATCATCACCAGCTAATGCACATTGTCCTTGGGATCATCACCAAACTAGTGCATTACCCACGATTCCCTGACCTCATCCTCACTTCACTATGTTTCAGTTAGTTAACTGAAGACTAATAGACTAGTTAACTCAGCTAGGTGTCAGTTCACTCCCGTAATTGTCCGAGAGACTAGACTAGGTGTCAGTTTACTCCTGTAACTGTTGTTGATGTCCAGATCACTCTATACCACCACTATGGCACATTGGATTCTCCTCCAATGTGCATGTGTAAATTATCGTTCATTCATTTGGTTAATGAGAATTCTTCCATTCTTTCTCTCATGCTTTTCTTTTCTTCTATTTTCTCTGCAACTGTGTATGTCAATTCCCAGCTAGATCTATTCTATGCAGGTTCAACACATTTACAAACTCCTCTTCTTTAGTGAGGTTACCTATGGTAATCATATGGTTTATATCCCATAACACCATAGTTTTTTCTTTCGATTGTTCATTACATTCATCATTTATAGTGTTGGATGTTGGGTTATTCTCTTGTTCAATCAAGTCACACCCATCTAAGAAATGATGGGCAATCAAATTCATGGTGTTTACCCACTAGGTACAATCCTTTTCAGAGTGGTTCTCTTAGTGATAACTAGAAAAGAAATCTAAAGCCACATATCCTAAATAGATGTTAAAATTTGTTGGGGGAGGTTCTATGGCTTTGACAGGAGGTGGTCTCTTAAAAAAGGATCTATAAGGCCTTTGATTAGAGGTACATTCTCTTGCATTTCTTTTCATATCTACAATATCATTTGACAATTTATTTATCATTATTTGTAGACTTTCCATGTCAACACCATCATTTTCATTGTTTTAATCAATTTGTTTATCTTTTGGTATGGTCAACAAAATTCCCCTTTTGGGTGGTTGTTGAGTTTTTTTCTTTGCTAGGTAAAGTTGACTCTCTTTGCACCCTTTCATTTGAAACTCAATGGTTTTAGCATATTCAAATTTTTCATCTAGGGTGAGTTTGGAAGCTCTCTTAACAAACATGGAGATGGAAGTTGGTAGAGAATTTGCATATACTTCGATTTGCAACTCTTGGGCAAGTTTAGCGTATAGTTGGAATTTTTTCAAGATCGTGGTAAAGTGTTGGTTAAAATACTTCACTTTTTCCCTATATCCCATAGTGGAAGAAAATAGTTCATCCATTAGAGCCCTAGTTTTGATTTCATATGAAAAATTGTCTAAGTCCTTTTAGAATTTCTTCCAGCTATTTATGGAGCCAACTGGGAGGTTAAAATACCAAGTTGAATCTAAATTCTCAAAAGTGTAAGGGAAAAATATGCATACTACATCTTCATGGTGCATGTTCATCAACCAGATTGCCAATAAAAAATTATTAATATGATCTTCTGGCAACCCGGATGTCTCAGGATAAAACTTAGGAAGTAGTTTGTCTGGATTCCTTGGTAAGTTATGTAAATGACCAGATAAGGCCAAAGCATCTCTAGCTAGCCAAGGCTACTTATTCCCAAGTTGGTTATTCCTTTCCTGGTTATTTTCATTATTTTCACCCATGTAATCTAATTCATAACATGAGGCTTATGAATCAGATTCTTCTTCTTCTTAATCTAGTTATTCTGGTTCAAAATAAGTACTTGTAGGTGGGGTTATAGTAGATGTGTCAAGGATTAAGACAATAGGTTGTTCATTTTCAATTAAAGCGAAATCCACTAAATCTTCAATTGTGCATATGAAATTATGTTTTGGTGTGGAAACTACATGTTTTACCATCCTCCTCCTTCAAGGTAGTAATGGAGTTAAGGTAATGCTCCTATCTGTCGAGCTTATGCTCTGGTGATTATCCTAAATGTGTTAACCTCTTCGTGAGAGATCAAATATGGGATTTATGGATGAGAATTAGCGTTTTCCTCAGCACGAGGTGAGGTACTGGTAGTAGGAGTATATTCTTTATGTGGGTTGCTTTGATGACTTTCCATGCATCAGGACCTCCTTTCAGTGTCAATTATGTTGATGGGGATGGATTCCCTTTGACTCAATAGTAGGAATCACACTCGAAGATGAGGCCCAATTAGAGTCTTCTTCATTTAGAATAGTGTAATTCTTTGAATTAATGACCCAAAAGCCTTTTCAATGAGATTTAATGATTTTTTGTTTGCTCAAATACGTTCCTAGAAATATTTTATTACCTTTACTCTTTCTTTAGGTACTTATTTCATGTTCTGCTTTATTATAAATGGAAATGAGAATAAATAAAGAGATATATTTGTTGGGGGAAACCTATGCCAAGGATAACCTTTAGTTGTGATAGGTAAGTAACATCTGCAATCGAATCACTCTAGTAATAATACCAACATTTATCAATTTCCATATATTCTTAAGAATCATGAGTAAATGACATGCATGCAGAGATATACCAGCAAAGAGAAACGAGAATTAATTATATTCTTTTCTCACTTTACTTAACACAAAGAATCAAATAAATTCATATTTTACCAAACTTTTTATAAATATTTCTTAGTCAGTCAAGATAACTATAAATAATTAAGATCGTACTAGATGCATGTAGCTTCCAATGAAGAATGCATAACAATCCATTAATCAGATGAAAAGTACATATTTGATAAAGCGTCTCCAACTCCTACAGAGCTTCTGAATTAACTTTAGAAAATAGTTACACTTGCATCAATCCAAAATTTTCTTACAAAAAACCATCGACCTCGTGAGCATGGTCAATTCTCTTATTTATCAAAATAAAATTGCCTACAAATAGTACAAATGTTATTTTAAGGAAAAAGAGATAGAAATCTGGACTTATCCATGTGTTTTCTTCAAATGGTTCCTTTGTCATTGGGTGACTAATCCAACGGTTTCATTTTTTTCATAATCGACCCACTTGGAGAAGAAGTACTCACACATGTGCATGTAAGGGAAGCAGTGTTGGTCCATGGGTTCATTGAGCACTTCCCTCATCTCTTCAATGCACTATCTATACTTGTCCATCTTGGTGGCTACATGCTCTAGAATGACCAATGTTCTGATTGTGCCTTCCATGAACTTTTTAACTTGACCTCATGACAAGGTGTTCATCTATTGAACGCCAGAATCATATTTCCAATCATTGTCTATGGGATTCTTCATTATTTCCTCGATATCCCAAAAATATTTTGGTGAGCTGAATTTAGATAATTGGATCTCTGTCATTTTTTCATCAATTTTCTTCCAACTCCTAAGACATTCGTCCCATCTCTCCTGCATCTTTTGTTGTGGTTTGACAACATCTTGAACCCAATACTGAGATGACCAATATATATTTTCCATGTTATCATTGATGAGAATTCTTATACCATGCTCTTCATCCCCTCAACCCTTCTAGATTTCTCTGATGTACTCAATTTGGCTCAAGTTTCTATGTGCCTTCTTAACCCATTTCAACATATCCTTATGTACTACAAAGCACAAAAGGGTTTCCTCTTGATAATTTATAACTTTCTCCTTAAATAAATCTTTGATCGGCTTATATCTACCATGCTCCTCTGAGAAGTCAACTCTTAGGATCATCACTACTTGTGTGGTATCTTTGTAGTAGTCCACTTGATTCTTGAGAGATTCTAACTCTTTCCTCATGGAAACGACTTTTCTCTTGTATTCTCTTGTATTCTCTTGCTCTGTTAATGGTGGCATGGGATATATCCACCCTTTCTCCCAATAGTTCACTGACCTTAGCCTTTTTTTCATCTAGTAAAGTTTCTTCAGTAGTCATTACCATGGTCCTGCCTAAAGATAGCTTCATTTTCCTACTTGTTCTTCTTACCAACACTTGTCTCTTCTTGTCATATGTTATGGCCTCAATGTAAGCAACTTCATCTAATGACTCCAGTATCTTCTAATCACCCCATGCTTCTTGGGGTATGAAAGCGTTCCAAGATATGTTATTTTCCTTTATCAGTTGATGATGCATGGCCTCCTAGCTCCTCTGTTTTATTACGAGTTGTCTCCGCTTTGCTCAACTCTTTGGGAGGATGATGTGTTTTACTAGTTTGTTCATCTCCCACTTCTATAGACATATCATTTGCTTTTCCAGGAGCTATAGTATCTTCTGATCTATTCTCTTGAGATGTAACCTCCAAACTTTGTTCCCCATTTTCATTTCCACCCTCACATTCTTGTATATTTTCTTCCTTGGGTGGTTGTGAATTATGTTCTTCTAGTTTTGTGACTTTATTAGTTGCATTTGTTGCTACATACATTCCGTCTAGTTGTGGCTCCACTAAGAGTGAGACTTCCTTTTATGGATTGGATTCATCTAGAAATGAAACTTTCATAGTGTCCACAACATCAACATCATCCTCATATAACATTTTCAATTCCACAATTATAGGGGCAGATACCCCTAATACTAGCACCTCCTTCAATGCCTCAAATGCTACTATTGGTTCTGGTTGTCCTCCTTGCACCTGCTCAATGTCCAATTATGGTTGTGTTCTTATTCTCCCTTATGTTACTTCCCATTTTGTTACTTCCCCTTGAGGCATTTGTTTATCTCATTTCTTCTTTAACTCTTCTTCATACTTCCTCTTCTACTACACTGTTATGTTCAACCTCATGAGATGTTATTTCAGCTTCTGCCTTGAGTCTTTCTTCTTCATATATCCTAGATTCCTCAATTTCTCTTTCCCTCTTAGATGGATATTCTCACGCAGTTCCCTCAGAAGTTTGGTTAATGAGTTCCACCTACTCATCCATAGACATAGCTTTAAATGAAATCAGGTCAAGATCATCTTTTCTTTGGATGAATTCATCCTAGTTGTGGGAATTCTTTGTAAATACCTCATCTTCAAATTTGTCATGAGCATAGGGCTAGTAAAATATTACTTGATCGGCATGTTTTTCAACCAATGTTTTTAGGTTTTTCTTGTGGTATTTACCATTTCCAAACCTATATTCTAGGTGGCTCATTCCTTCTTGTCTTACTTGCATGGTTTCCTTGAAAACATAGTACCCCAACCGAAATCCATAAGGTTTAAAAACCCTATTTTTATATTTGAAAAGAGATGCATTGAAACCCTATAGGATGGTCTAGTAACATATTTCCCCTAAGGCCAATCAGTCTGGCATGTAAGTTGTAAGTAGGTGTGGGGCTCATGTGGCCCCAAAAATTCTTAAATAGGTGAAATTTTCTTCCAAGTACTAGTGGCCAATCAGAGAGATAATATTTTTGGATTGTTTGGAGAGCCATGGACACTCTTGTCAGAAGATAATGAATTAAATCTTGGCCAGGAACAAGTCATAAATCATGGAATAAGATGTTTTATACCCATTCTCCCACAAAAGTTTGAAGTATATGTGCACAGGGAGTTTCGATATGTGTCAAATTAAACCCATTTCTGAGGAAATGTTTACCTTTCACAAACTAGATCTATCAAATAAGAGGCCATGTAGAAATAAGGTGACTCCCCTGGTTGAGGGTTCTGAGCTTGTTCTATCCTAGTGCTCAACTTCTTATATATAATGGCTCCCTAGTTAAATATGCCTCCTGATACTGCCATAATGTATTCTAAGGGCATCTGTGCTTCTAAAAACCTGGAACAATCCCTTTCCCCGTACAATATACAAAGTAAGGCCATTAGGTACATGTAGGGTTCCCTTAATTTTTTCATTCCATACCACCCTACAGTCCAAATAATAAATTTGTTATCCTCCTTCCACCAAGATGCCACTAGTTTGTTGGTGTCATGAACAACATAAAATATTTCCACAAAGTCAGTGTTTAATCTAAACTTTGGTTCCATAGTTTGTAATATTTATTTACCTCTACTGGTAAGAAAAACCCCACACGTTATCCTTGTTCATCTCTAATTAATAATTTTACAGTGTCCATGTGACTAATGATCCATTCTAAATCCTATATAGAGGGAAGGACAGGAGACCTAGCAGCCACCATGTGCAGAAGAGAGCGGTCTATGTTTGGGAAAACCTGGTCATCCAAAGATTTATTTTTTGGATTGTTGTGTAGTGTAAAATATGAGAATTATGAGTGTATGATTTTATTATATAAGTCATTCCAAGAAGGTAACAATACCTTAGAGCCAGTGCTTGGCTCTGTGTCTTTGTATAGTGGCAGTTGACTAAACACTTTCTTCTTTGGAACTCGTATTATAGTCTCCACCTCGGGATTTTTCTTTGTTCCTTCCACAGGGGTTGGCTTTCATGCTTTTCCTAACATAGCACCCTTTCCATTTGGAATTTTTGGATATTTATAAGTAGGTCTTTGCATAGGCATTTTCTGCAAGAAAAAAAACAACAATTAATTCTCAATTCATTTGTATTATCTGGGAATCACAATAATTATTCAAACAAAAGACAAACCTGGTGTAAAAATGAGAAATTAGCATTAAAACTTATCAATTTTGATAACAAAGATTTGAATTTTGTAGAAACACGGTCCCAACACACATAGCACTTGGTCTTGAGACGTTCTTCATTGCACAAGCTCTCTTCAAACACTCGGTGGTAATGATTCCCAAATGAAATCATTCATGCTCATATATTCTAACTCCCTACCAATCGAATCCAGCAATTAAACCACATTGTATAGTGATATTTCATAAATATTCAGGCTTGAATGCACCCACCCGTGTGTCATTCTTGAAGTTAATTCTTTATGTCGAACAAAGGTGTGAACAATTGTTTCCTAGTTCATCGCCAAGTTTAAAAAAGGAGTATTTGGCACGACATTCCATTTCAAATTGGGAATATCGTTGTGGCTTTCAAGATAACTTTCTTGCAATGCTCATTTTTTATCCCAACTGAATTCTACATTAAAATCACCTTTTTCATTGGTACGAAATGCCCTTCATGAGTGGGAATGTGTCGAAAGACGTGGATACGTATGATGGCGTGGCATATGACTTGTAATCTAAAACTTCATATGAGAGTGTTGAGACTGTCATGGAAATATCTGATTGGCCAGTGCATGGTGATAGAGTTAGGTGTGGGCATGACTCTCTAGGTGTAAATTGTGAAAGGATAATTATGTGTTTAAACTTTGGATGACCATGATTAACAAGGAACGTAGGATGAACGACTCATATTTTATGATGAACTTTATATCTAATGTGGAAATATAAAGTGGTTGGTGATATGGAAAATATGACGTGGAAAAAGGAGACCATTCGTGTGACGTGTCATATGACATGGAAGTATGAACATCCACATGGTAGGTGATGTGGAAATACACAACTCATTTCTATCAGATTATGTGGATATTTGACTAGCCAAAATCATATGGATCTTGTCTTTATCCATTAGCAGCCAGGATTGATCGAACGCATGAATTGGACAATCACAGATTTTTCTCCTATTCACTCATTAGCATCGACGAATTTCCTAATACATTTCATACTTTCACAAGAGGCATCGACCGACACCGATGGCTGATGCACATTGGTGATAGATGGAATTGTTGATGTGTTCTAAGTTTGCATGAGGATTCCACCGATGCCTAATGCACTATCGACAATCAACAAAATTGCATATCAGGGATCGCGAAAAATTGAGGTTTTTAATGATTTTTTATATCCTTTTGAAAATTTTCAAGGTCTGACTCCTTTATACTTCAATCGAGAACCCATGTGTGTTCATTCATATTAGATCATCCTACGTTTAATATTGAAACAAAACTAACTGAGAAAAATCAGAAAGGAAAGATTAAAAAAAAGTGCAAGCAGGATTAAACCAAAACCAAAAGAAGATCAAAATATAAATGGTAACCATTGAAATACCTAATATTTCAAAGGGTGTGTTGAGGTATCAACACTCTTCTCTTCTGTCAGTCCTCGAGATGTTCCTAGTTTTTAAAGGAACGATGCCAAGGATCTTTTGAACCAAAACTCTAGAAAGGATTTTAAGGCTACCTTTCTTTATAAAGGGTGATATGCATAAATACTCACTTCTCACGGCTCTTTAAAACTTCCATATAGGATGATTGGGTGTGCCTTCAAATAACAGAGGAAATTTCTCCTTTGTGTACTAGAATTTTGAGGGTAAAAGAATAGATGACAAAGTGGAAAGAGAAGGGTGAAGTTAAGGTATCAAACTGAGATAAATCCTACTAGGCCTGGGTGGAGAAGAATGTGTTGAGAATTTAAGAATTCAGTAGTTACCCCAATTCATGCATTCTAATTTGAATTACATGCATTTCAGACATCTTATTGCTTAATACATCCATACAATAAACATTTTGTAATAATATGAATAATTCAAACAATATATGAAATAAGATTGGTCAGGAAGCGGAAATCTATCTCATTAATCCAACAATCCATACATATTTACAACACATATGGGCCAAATTTGTTTTTTAAAGATTTTATTAATAATCATAGTACATTACAAATATGGAATTTAGATCAATTACAATGGAGAAGAAATAAATATGGGAATTATAGCCTAATACAACATAAAATAGTTGAGTCCTTATCAACCCCATGGCTTCTCGTTCATAGTTTGTCTCTCTACTACAGATGAATTGATCTCTCGACTTTGAGGTTCAGACACTCTTCCTCTCTCTGTTTAATAATAATGATATAATGATCCTAATGGATTATTTATATCTCCTTAGTGAAAACCATTTCTTGTTTCTTGAAGCCACCTAACAACTTCTTGATATCGCTTCTCTAGCTATTGAAATTACTTATCTTTATAGTAGAAATTATTACTAAAGTGAAATAGTCACTTTTACTATGGTAAAAGGTACTTTGATTGAAGGCTTTTACCCTACCAAACATGTTCATTATGTATCCTTCCATATGAACGACTCCATAGGATAAAGATGCTAGATTAGGCTCCTTTTGATTCTACAAAATTGAGGTTTTTTGTTGGTATAAGGAAAAACTAGCCATTTCCTCTCAGCTACAATCACCTTGTTTCATAGAACAACATCAATCTAGTATATGGGTCCTCTGCCATCTATTTTAGTTGGATTCTAGCTAGAAAATAAATGTGTGCCTTAGGATGAATTACAAGGTGTCCTATTACTACTATTTTTGAGCCAGTAGGAATAGGAAGCAAACTTCCTCTCCTTTGTGAAAATAGGTAGAAGTTCCAACACATATAAAGAAAAGATGGAAAACAAGGTTTACCAAGGGAAGAACCCCCTTYAGGTGGATCACCATCCATCTAAGAAGAGCTCATAAAGAATCATCYAGTRAAAAKGAGATGCTTACATATAGTTGTGACATGTTTGTTGTCTCACTCTTATAGAATTGTGATSTGTTSCAAGAACTCTTATTGGCAGAACCCATGATTGATTAAATATGACCATTGTACTACATATTGGATATTACACTACATGGGACAAGGCCAATGATTTTGATACCTGCCAACCATGACCGAGCAAGTGATGATTACCAATTATTTCCTATATATTAGACTGATCGTACATGTCAAGTGATACCTTGACCGCTTTCGATGACCTTTCTCACGTGGAAAAAATATGTCGAGATCTAGCCTTATTTATTTTTTAAATGATTTGCAGACACGTGTCACTTTAGTGTTGGTTTTTTCTTCAAACTCTAAGAAATGCACAAAAAATTGGTTGATCTCATTAATGACATCATCAATGTACGATTGAAATGTGGTAGGCTACTATTGGCCCATGTGGTTTCATAAGTGGCATCTCTATCAAGGATGATGTCGTATGGTTAGTCCATGTGTCTCCCATTCAACAATAGTCACTTGCACGTGCTCGCATGGATTAATATGCCTAGGAAACAATATGTCATCACGTGTCTAGCCACGTCATGTCTAGGTGGGAGCTCAGGTGCTCATGATTGGTCCACATCATCCTCCAACCAAGCATTGAGTGCACACCCGGTAGTGTGATTTACAGGAAACTACCAATGGTATCGCATGGCCAAACAGGTGGTTTCCCCATAGCCAAAATCCATGTGAAACCAATTAATGATGGCCACATATATCTCCTTCAAACGACCCCTTACATGCCCACATATTGTTAAAGGTTGAGTGGGCTATGAATGCAATATGTGATCTATACCGTTAATTTGATAGATGAAATGCACTTAAATGTAAGTCATTTTTCTTGTTCCCTTTGGTGACACGCATTGAAACGTTATACTTTATCCCTTAGTCACATATTTTTTCACTAGTGTAAGACCTTGTATAAGCACACGACCTCGTGGATCTGCATTTTAAGCTCCCAATGGCATGTGTTAAGGTCATTTTGTAGAATTTATCCCTCTTTACTCATTTTGAAACCTTTTACACTTCAAATTACTCGTTGTTAAGGAAGATTATTCCATTTTGCAAGCCCCAAGTGGTATTTACTCTTTATAAAACAATATCTAAGGGTAAAACTCCCCTTGAATACATAGTTCCCATAAAAAAATTAATCCATTTATAATATTGGCTCCAACGAGGACAACAAATCCATGTGATGTGCTAAGAACAATAGACTAGTTTCCTTGTCCATTGGGATATGGATTTAGATATTTCAACCTGTAATGTACATTTTTCCTCTATGAAAGGACAAATTGTCCTCCTAGCTTAACAACTTAACCTAATGGTCCAAATTTATTTGCAGAAATTGAAATTACATAAACTTGACGAAATTTTCACTTCATAGAAAACTAAAGAAAAGAAACTAAACTAATATTGTACAAGTAGGATACACTTAGAGCTCAGTATTTCAAAAATTTCTTGAGAAAACTCCCATTAATAGGAGCTCCCAAAAAATCACCATTCAAATAAGCTAGATCATAAGTGTTATTGTCCTGGATAGTAGTAATCTGGAAAGGTCCCATCCAGATATTATCAAATTTGTGATATTTCCCTTTGGCTTCTATTCTTTCATCCCATTTTAAAAGTAGATCTCCAAAATCAAAATTGATTTCCTTATCTCTCTTGTCAAATATCTTATTTATCCTCTCATGATTTTATTATGACTTGACCAATACAGATTCCCTTTTTTGTTGAACCTCAATGAGTTGATGGATCCTTACATGCACATTATTTGGTTCTTCATCTTCATCTTGTAGTAATTTCATCACTGGTAGACTTAGATGAATAGGGAAAACACCATCTGTACCATATACCAATTGGAATCGATAGTTATCAATGGATAGTTTTGTACTTATTCTATCATCCCACAAAGCATACTTGAGATGAGAAGCCCATGATTTCATGTTCTGTAATGTCCCTGACCATCCATGTCGGGCCACGCTATGCCAGAGAACTCTTATTGTTCTCTCTGTGGAACATACTGTAACATACCCAGTATCCAACTGAGCTATGCCACATAACTTTTTCGAACTGCATGTAATTAAGATACATACACACAAAACTCTTGCAGAAGCATTATATATAAAATGTGAACATACAAATACATCTGTAAATACATGGATTCACACTGAAATAACAGTAAACATATACATGCAGCATATATAGAAATACCCATAAATATACAGACAGACATAACCACACATAAGATAAACCCATGAAAATACACATGTAAATAAAAATGCAACATCTAATTTATCACACAATTGACACTTATCTTGGTAAGAATTTCACCAACTGCGTGCAGACCTTCCACGAACCTCCCAACCTTAGACCACATTGTTCATCACTCTCAACAGTGAGTCACCCTCGAGCTGGGACTAAACTCCATCCAGATAAAGGGATTCCTAACCAGGATAAAGGCTCATAGACAGCAGGCTGCCTCATGTGCCAACTCAAACTAACAGCCTACATGCAGTGGGCTGTCACACATAGGATGCTCTCACATAGTGGATTTTCCTCCACACGGGATACAGGTCGCACTGTGCAAATTATTGGTTTAATGGTCAACTTCAAGATCAATTTCTGAACAACTGGAGAGGAATTTTGAAAATCCCCGAGAGGTTTTTGTTGAGGACAAGCCAAATAATAAAACCTCTCTCAGATTTTTAAAATGTGTCATGGATTGGGAGATTTGAAGCAATCTCTAAGCCCTATTTTTCGGTTTTCGTGATTTCATGTCCGAGACATGTTCTTGCAACACGTATTCCGACCATATGGAGATGAATTTCAAGAAACCGAGAGAGATTTTTCTTTATAACGATCTTAAATAAAAAAACCTCTCTCAATTTCTAAAAATATTTTTTTATCAGTGACATACAATGTCATATTTAACACCTATTTTACCAGTTTGTTGCGCATTCTGCTGCATTTTTGTTGTAGGTTATTGTTGCGTAGTAGACTTATTGTGCAGGGATGAAAGAGTGTCCATAAATACAAATGATGGCTCATCACAACCATATGGTCAAATTTGGATCATGATCAATCACTATAAATAATATTTCAGTTACGATTAGGATTTGGCAAAGTCGGGTTTTCTATTTTTAGTGAATCCATTGAAGTTATTGTTCTCTTTCAAATAAAATAGATCCATGATTTCCAAGAGAGTATAGCTCGACCCTAACAGCCAAGGGTGAAATTATATTTCTATATAAGGGGATCATTTTTATGTAAACGTGGTTGGTTGGAAAATGTGGTAGAAAACAACTATTGTATGTAATCTGCGTTTTGACCGGAATTTAATGCAAAGGTCCTATGGCTTGACAAAAAGATTCTAGTTGTAACAGTTGGATGTATTGTGCTTCTTTATTTGCATATGTTATTTCTTTTTATCTTTATTTCATATATTTTTCTATTTATTTCAGAACGAATTATCGAACCTGTGGATTCGTTGTACAACGCCCTTTGTTCACACCACTTAGACAAAACGTTTTCCTCTAAAGCTAACTTTGAATTCATCCACAGTAGTGCTCCTGAGTTACTTCTTGTAATTTCTCCCGCCACACACTACAGTTTTACACTGAAGGTTGTTGCTCGCCTAGCCTTATCCTCTTGATTTCAGTCACTGAGTCATTTGTCCTGTCTCTTCCTCAGACCGACTCCATAGCCCAAGTCTTACTTTCCTGCACCAACATAACCAGAACCCATTTTATCATAGGTGTTAAATCTAGCGATTGTTTCCAAAGTCATATCCTGCGCGGATACCATGCTATTTCTGAGAGAGCCCTCACCAGATCCAAAAGGCTAGTTTCGGGTCTCAAAGTTGGTTGAAAAAGTTACCTTCATCGTCTGTTTATTTGCTGAATGGATTTATGGAGTGCTAACATTCTGGTGCCACTACCGGGGACGAATTTGGAAATTTTCCCTGGGAAGAACGGCATTTGTTTAGTTCTAAGGTCTGAGAGAAGCAGAAACGTAGGCACATATTGGTTGTATTTATACTCTCGTGACTCCAGACATCAGAAAATCAGTTGAAGGTGATTCCATTGGCAGAAGAATCTAGAGCTAAATTTTTCATGGCGACTCCAATCAAGCTTCAAATGCGATTTGTTATCACTCCAGGAAACTCTCCTAGGTTGTAAGTCAGAGATGCCTGGTAACTTAATCTTTTGGTAACTGTTTTCTCAATAATAAGTGTGGGTTTGGATCAAGTCAAAGGACCGAATCATTTCTCACTCAAAACATGCATGAACACATTTATATGGACAAGGCTTTCAACCAAAAATGTTCAGAGAGTTTACAAATAAAGGGATGTATGGAGAAATAACTATTATATCAGCAGAATCACATATAAAGCATATATGAATGGCCAATTATAAAAATCACAGGAATACTTGCAAAGTTTAACTTATGAATGCAATGATAAGATGGCAGTTATCGGGCATAAACAAGCATAATAGCATGAATATAATATGCAGGTGCAAGTACAGAATAGATAAGAAGATGAAATCTGAAAACGTTATGGCAAAAGAAGCTTGTATTACTTAATATGAAAATGAGAAGTTTGAGTACATAATATGAAAAAAGTCTCCAAAGTCGAACCCTTAGTTCTTATTCTACCTTTAGCTTTATAGCTTTACAATGCAGTTTTGAGATCCTGAAAGCATGGATCAAATATGCTAAAGATAGAAAGTCAAAATTTAGTTTTCAAAAGATATGGAATGATCCCAAAAAATGAGGTCAATCCCAGATTTCATGGTCTTCATCGCTTGTAGAGTAATGGTGCAGTGCAAGATAGCCTTCCAAGGCTGAGTGATGACTCTTCCAAGAGATGCAAATTCGAATCTGTTGATGTGAGTAAGCATCCTGATT
>JASDQU010105697.1:37305-49250 GCA_032191745.1 Picea mariana | reverse complement strand
TACTGATGTGCATGGCATATTGTTCATTTCTTTTATATTGTAGCATGAATCTTGATTATTGCATGTGAGTCTTTCATGCTTATTTATTAATTAAATGTTATCTGAATTCAAAATCAGTTTTGAAGTGTGTTTTGAAGTAGCATGGATAGCCTGCTAGTGGCTAGGTATGTTACAAATTTCCTCTTCTCTCACCCATTTCCTATTGTGTAAAAAGTGATCTTACCGTAGGACGGGGCACTATGAATTTGGTATGGTTTTTAAGGATGTAAGATCGGAAATGTTGGACTTCCTTGTATACAATATAAGTTGTTTTTCTATAGAAGGGTAATTGAGATATGGACCTTGTAGGTTGGTGCTCATGAATGAGATGGAGGCCTCATTGTTCACATCATCCTTTTGTGTCAAGACTACTACTAGAGAATAATCAGAAGAGAAAGTTTATAGGAAGAAGTCCTTGGTGAAAATAGGATTGTGTAGGACTGGTTCTTGAGAAATAGAAGCCTTGATTTTTTCAAAAGCTTCCCTTTATTCCTTATTAAATTTAAGTTATGTATCTTTACATATCATTTTCTGCAATGGTTTTATTGTTTCTACAAAATCAGGAATAAATTTTATTATGAAATTAATTTTCGTGAAGAAAGATTGCATGGCTTTCTTGCTATACGAAAGAGGGAGTTGGGAAATTACCTTAACATGATCAAGATCAATGTTAATACCATATTTATATATTATGTGACCCAATATTTTCCCCTCAGTTACACCAAACATGATCTTCTTTGGATTTAGAGATATTTCATATTTCCTACACCTTTCAAAAATCTAGGTCAAATGAGAAATATGATCTGACTGGTTCTTAGAATAGACGGTAACATCATCTAGATAGACTACTACACACTTGTTTATTAATACCATAAAGGCCACGTCCATGTCTCTCTGAAATGTATCTCCTGCATTAATCATCCCAAAGGGCATGTGTTTATAAGCGAAGGTTCCCCATTTGGTCTGAAAAGTGGTTTTCAATCAATCTTTTTCCAATACTAGAACTTGGTCGTATCATGAAAACCCATCTAGAAGTGAGAACATCTCAGATATAGACATGGTTTGTAGGATTTTTTCCATTGGAGGTATAGGGTAGTTTTATTTTTCATAAGTTTTGTTCAAATTCTTGAAATCTACCCATAGACAGATTTCCCCTGACTTCTTCTTCATCGATACTAAATTATTTATCAAGGAAGAATGTCTCACCATAATATTAGAATCCATAAAAAAATTGAGCTCTTTCTACATAAAATGATTGAGAGATGGGTGGAACTTGCATTATTTCTACTGAAAAGGTTTAGCATCGTTCCTAAGAGGAATGATATGTTGGATGATCTTTGTGTTGTATGTTTTAAGATCTTGATATGACCATGCGAAAATATCTTGATATTATTTAAACAGTTTAAGGTAGGACTTCTTTCATCATGAGATATTGGTTTTCCAAGGTTAATATTCTTAGTATTCTCAACATTACCTAGATTTATGATTTTGTAACCAAGAATAGAACTGCCAGTTTTCACATTCTTGGGAATCTTGAATTTCTCTCACAGGTCAAACATATTTTCCAAGTTGACTACTCCCCTAGGCATTGTGTGAAGTTTAGGATTTTCAATACCAATATCCTTACTGGCTTCACACTCTTTGTCTTCATGCTCAGACATCATTCCTTGAAACTCCTCATCATCAATGGTCGCGTCCCTAAAGTTCTCTTCATTAGTAAAAAAGTATATGATCTACTCATATCCCTCAAATACTCTCCAATTATTGATTTTTTTGGGACTGATGGTTTGTACAATAGCTCTATAGTGAACCTAGAGGCCTCATAATTATGCACCTCTTGTTGATAATTTATTAAATTTGGTGAACTGCATTGTATAGTATCTTTGACCTACCTAACAATTATCTCTGAATCTCCAAAAACAATAAGTTCTTTGTATTTAGGTCAATGGATTTTTTAAGTCCTTTGACCAAAGCCTCATATTCATAGGTATTATTAGTAGACTCAAATTCAATCCTACATGATAAAAAAAAAATCTTACCATCAGGGTCAATAAAGATACACCTAGCCCCAACTCCTTATGATTTGCACCCATAGAAAAAAAGAGTCCATATTTCATAAGGAAAATTACGCACTTTTCACTTGATGTATGTATTTGAATTTTTAGTTTCATTTTCTAAGATATCAATTGGGAAACATAGGTATAAGTTGTTGTACTTTTCATTTTTTGTATGGTTTTCTTGTAGTATGAAATCTGACTTTTGTGTGAATGAGATTTCAAATATATAGGGTGTGAAATTCCCAAAATCTTAATCGCAAGAGTAGTTTTCTAGAATGGGGAACTCAATTGAGGAAGGCTCATTGGGAGCCTCCAAATAGGTGGCGATGTGTTTTAGTTATTTTTCTTGGTAAATCCCTATTTTGTTAGGAATCCCCTTCCATAGTAACCATATGTGAGACTAGTCAGTGATAAAATATCCCTGTAATTTTTTGGAACAATCTTGGCTAAGAAAAATTCCATATGCTCTTGGGATATCTATAACTATAATATCAATTACTTGATGCATCTTTGGGTTAGAAGCAATATGAATCATGACATCCTTCAATTCATCAATGACATTAACCTCAATTCTATCCAATTGTATAATGTGTGTATTACTTTTGGTAGGAGTTGCATTCAACTTTTTACATACAAAATAAGGCATGAAATTCAATGATTCCCCAGAGTCAACTAGAAAATTGTGCAAATTTCTATTGAAAATTTCAAATGTCAATAAGAAAGGAGGAATGGATAGCTTGGATTTATTATCTTTGGATGTTGAGTTTACATTTTACTTTATGGTTTCCCCTGAAGTTAATTTATTTATGTTTTTATTTGGATTTACTGTGTGATTTTATCCTTCTTTTAATGCTTGTAGTAACACGCTTTTCTACTGAGAGATATTGCATAGATCCATAGTAGAAATGTTGGCCTTCATTTTTATTAAATCGTCCACTACATTGTACTCCAACTTTAATACTTCTTGTGCCACAAACATGGGAACAGAGTTGAGTACATGAGCTAGTTTGGTCAAGGGAGATGAGTCATCAATTTTTTATGGGCCTGAGCTATGATTGGGTGGTTTTTATAAACAAGCCCCTTGCTCCTTGTTTGTACAACTAGAGTTTCACCCACCAACTCTGTTGGAGTTACTTCACACACACCGAGGAATTATTTTTCCTAAGTTTTTTTCCTTGGTTTATTAGTCATTATTCAGTCCCCTATATTTCAGGAAGAATATTCCTCTAAGGAGAATATTCTCTTTAGTTTTCACTTCAGTTTGATTAGTTGAGTGGAGTCTAGATGCTACATTGGGATTATCACCATGCAACATTGGGATCATCACCATCTAATGTGCATTTTCCTTGGGATCATCAACGGCTAATGTGAATTGTCCTTGGGATCATCACCAGACTAGCACATTACACATGATTCCCTGACCTCCTCCTCACTACACTATGTTTCAGTCAGTTAACTAAAGACTGATATACTAGTTAACTCAACTAGGTGGCAGTTCACTCTCGTAACTTCCCGAGAGACTAGACTAGGTGGCAGTTTACTCCCGTAACTATTGGTGTGTGTCCATATCACTCTAGACCACCACTATGGCACATTGGCTTCTCCTCCAGTGTGCATTGGTTGAGTTATACAGAGTATATCATGTGTAAATTATCATTCATTAATTTGGTTAATGAGAATTCTTCCATTCTTTCTCTCTTTATTCTCTTTTCTTCTATTTACTCTGCAAATATGTATGTCAATTCCCAACTAGATATATTATGTGTAGTTTCAACACATTTACATGGTATCAGAGCCGACAGACTTCTAGTGAAGAGACACACCAAATTATTTTTGCAGGTACCAAAGATTGAAGACACCGGAAAAATGGAATTTTCAAAAGAATTCATTCTTACACCTTACAATTACTTTGCATGGAAGGATAAGATGAATCATGATCACGCATATTCAAAGTAGAGGATTGTATAGGTTAACCATGAACACAGAGATAGAACCAACATCATCCATATAAAAATCCAAGTATCTATATCGAATGGATGAAGCATTTGGAACAATTTGCAGTCTCATTTCTCATGATCTCCTCTTTCACATATCTTCCTGTAAAACCCCCAATAAATCCTGGACCACCATGGAAGGGATTTTTGGAAAAAATAATGAGATGAGCAGGCACATGCTCGAGATGGAATTTCTCACATTGGATCCAAAATATTTGACAATCTCCAAGATTTCTTTACAAAATATAAGGATTTAATGTCGCAACTCAAGTCTTGCGGGGTTGACAAATCTAAGGAGGAGAAACAAATGGTTCTCACCATTCTCTCCAAAATTAGTCCTAAATTCTTAGTGTTTGTATATACATTTCATTCACTTAGATTCCCCTCTGGAGCCACTTGGAAGATGCCTTCTCTTGAGAAATTTATCGAATATCTAACACAAGAGTAGACCAAGCTCATCAACATGGGAAAAATCAAAGGCCCAAAGGTGCATGCACTTACTGTGCAAGATGGCAATGGTCATCAATATTAGAAATCTAAAGATAAATACAAAAGGAAATATCATGCAAATCCAAATGAGGAAGGGTACTCAAAACCCTTAAACGATGCCTCTGGATCCAAAGGTGGAAAGGGAAGAAAATGGGAGAAATGCACATACTGCCATAAAGGATTCCATCTAGAATCAACATGTATGCAGAAACAAATAGATATAATGACTCAAATACTTCATCAAAACAACATTGGAGATCACATCCCTGAGGGTGACAAAAAGAAGAATCCAAAAGATCAGAATCCCAAGAAAGGCAATTCTAGCCATGCCTTGATTGTCATCAACTCCTCTCTCAATGCTTGGATCGTAGATTCAGGAGAATTAGAGCGCATCAATGCCACAAAAGAGGTATATTCTTCATTGGATGCATGCAAAGGTCCTCCTATTCTGATGGGGGACAACTCTCCAGTCAAGGTCACCGGCACAGGAAGGATTGAACTCACTAACGGAAGCTTTGAGAATGTGTTGCACGTTCCCAAACTTTTTGTCAATCTTCTCTCCATGTATCAGATGAAAAATTCTAGCATCGGAAAGAAATTCATATTCACACCTGATGAAATGGACATATATGACATGCAAACCAATTCCATGGTTGTTACCAGTGAGGTAAATAATCAATCTAGGCTTTACACATTTTTTGAATTTATTGAACCAGATTCTTCTTTATTGCTTACCCATGTAGATGAAAGCAGTAGGATATGGTACAAAAGGTTTGGGAATTTAAATTTCATATATATGAAACATATTAGAAAGAAATGATTGGTTGATGGTCTACCAAACATCCATTTCTCCAAAGGAATTTGTGAGGGATGTGTTCTTGGAAAACACCCTCAAGAGAAATTCGACAAAGAAAAGACTTAGAGAGATTCCTTTCTTTTAGATATGATCCATAGTGAACTCATGGGCCCTTTTCCACATCCATCAATCACAAAATAAAGGTACATGCTCATTTTTGTTGATGATTTCTCACACTTCACATGGATTTTCTTTCTCGAGAAAAAATCAGAGGTCTTTCAACACCTCAAATATTTCAAAGCCCTAGTTGAGAAACAGTCAAGAACGAAAATAAAATTCCTATGAAATGGTAACGGGGGAGATTATCTCAACCATGAGATCCATAATATTTGTCATGAGGTAGGGATTCAGTTGCACCACACAATTCCCTATACTCCACAGCAAAACGGAGTTGTTGAGTGGAAAAACAAATCTCTAAAAGAGATGGCATCTTGCATGCTACATGAAAAGTCACTTCCACAGAGATTATGGGACAAAGCACTTAATTGTGAAACCTACATCAAAAACATATATCCCCATATATCTGTCAAGAATAGGATCCCCTATGAGGCTTGGAGTGGCCTCAAACTGGAAGTGACCCACTTTCTTATTTTCGGTTCACGTGCATGGGCCCGAATTTCGTCTAAAAAGAGGAAGGCACTTGATCCATAGAGCACGGAGTGTATTTTTGTTGGATGCCCCGACGTTGTGAAGGGGTACAGACTCATTGATATTTCATCATAGTGGCTCATCATTGAACGTAGTGTCCAATTCGAGGAAAGTGTCTCGCATGCATCTCAACAACCACATGCAGACACCTTTGTTCTTCCACCTATCATAGAAGATGAGAATGCACATGGAGTCTCTTCTTCAAATGAGAGTTCTGATTCAAAGGATTCAAATGATCTAGATATAGATTCAGTACAGTCAGATGCAGATTCAGTGCATCCATATGGAGATGTATATCCAAAGCAAAGGCCCAAGTGAGTCCAGAATACTCTTCAGGATGCAGGGGATCTTGTTGGGGATCCAGATGATACTAGGAGGACTTGATATAATTTCGAGGAGCCTCCTCTTGCACCCACTGCCACTGAACCATTTCCAACTAGGCATATTTTCTTGGTTTAGTCTTCAGATCCACATTCTTATGGTGAGGTTGCTAGAAATACCTTTTGGGAATCTGCCATGCAAGAGGAGTACAAATCCCTCCTCGAGAACCAGACGTGGGATCTGGTTCCCATTCCTTTAGGAAGGAAACTTGTCAGGTGCATATGGGTCTACAAGACCAAGAGCATAGCGGATGGACATATTAGCAAATACAAAGTTAGGCTTGTTGCCAAAGGCTTTCAGTAGGTGCATGGCATTGACTATGATGAGACCTTCACTCCAGTAGCAAAGATGGATTCCATACATTTGACACTTTCCATTGTGGCAGCCAAGGGATGGGAAGTCCATCAGTTGGATGTGAAAAATGCATTTCTTCACAGTGATCTCTCTGAGGATATCTATATGGAGCAACCCCAGGGATTTATGCAGGATTCATCTTTGTTTTGTTGACTGAAGAAGTCTCTTTATGGCCTCAAGAAGGATCTGAGGGCATGGTATGCCAATATGGATTTTTACCTGTTATCACAAAAAAAATTACGTTGTAAGTCAAACCCGAATGTTTACATGCTCAGGACAGTTGACTCACTTCTACTACTAGCTCTATATGTTGATGATTTTTTGATCATCGGTTGCTTGAATTCAATGATTACTTCAGTCAAGAGGATTCTACATGACATGTTCTTGATGATGGACATGAGTCTGCTACACTTCTTTCTTGGACTCGAGATCAATCAGGATGCATCAGGCATCAAACTGTCTCAGGCCAAGTATGCACGAGATCTCCTTGAGAGATTTCACATAACAGACCTCAAGTCTGCTCTGACTCCCTTCCTATCAGGAGTCAAACTCGAGGATGGAGGGGACACTCCACTAGTTGAAAACACACTGTATAGATAGCTAGTGGGGAGCTTGTTTTATCTCACACACTCTAGACCAGACCTCTCCTATGCAGTTGGCATAGTTTCTAGGTTCATGCAAAAGCCGCATGATCTACATTGGAAGGCTTAAAAGCATATCCTTCGATACATATAAGGCACGATCACCTTTGGGATTCATTATGCAGCAGAATCTACATTGGACCTCATCAGGTTCATTGATTCTGACTAGGCTGACAATAGCACTGATCGCAAGTCCACATCTGGTTACTCACTCAGTATTGGTTCTGGGCCTATTTGTTGGTTGAGCAAGAAGCAGGTTGTTAATGCTCTATCTTCAGCTGAGGCAAAGTACAAAGGGGTAGTTAACATAACCATTCAAGATATGTGGCTACAACATTTTCTCACTAATTTGGGCATTCAGTTTCATCGACCAATCGTCATCTAGTGTGACAACCAGAGCACTCTGAAGTTTTGTAGAGATTCAGTTCATAGGAAATGTGTAGCGCACCTTTTCTACTACTAAGGTTAACTCGCTCTTAAAAGAAGTCTATATCACCACTTGTACATAACTCATACAGGTATTATATAATCCACAAGCATTTAAACCACTAAACACATTTAAGCTCAGAGTAAAACATATTATTATTTCTATATTCAACAAGCAATTAGCCTTATCATATTAATTCATATACACAGCAGAAAATCATGATACATAAGCAGTAGAGTCATGCAAAAACATGATTTAAACATAACCAGATACTTATCTTTTAGCAGTGGTAGAATCCACCAACCAAGTGCAGGCCTTCCACGAACCTCCCAGCCTTAGACTGTACTGCTCATTAACTCAGCAGTGGGTCACCCCTGAGCTGGGACTAAGCTCCACCCCAAGGCAAGGAATCCTAGGCTAGGCTGAGGTTACAGGAAAACAACAAGAAAATCTAGAAGGATTCTTCCCAGGATGCCACCTTACGCCCACTACTACCAGACTCTCATTCCCCACATGCCTGTTCCGCTCGGGAGTATACACCTTCACAAGCACAGTCCATCGGTGCTAACCTACCTCTCTGGGTCTCGGCAACAGGCTGGATCAGGAAGTCTCAGAGCCTGAAGCTAGTGTTGGACACTCTCTGGAAGAAACCACTTCCCAACAAACTCTCTCACCTAGAAAGAATTGCTCGCAGGCCTGACAACCTGCCTCTTCCAACCACAATCACCTCCCTCACTTGGAGAGAGGTCATACACAGGCTCAATTACAACTTTCACTGGACAACAAGCCACGCGCAGTCCATCTCTACATGGCCACCATAGTCAACTGGGAATATAGACTCGGGCTTCCCAAACAGGCTCTGCAATGGCGGCAAGGTCTCACGATGTTGGTTCTTGGAAACACGTGACAACAATCCACACAGGGAATGCACACACAGGCTCTTCCGGCTCTCAGGAATGCATGAGGTGTACATGGATTTACAAACCAAACACAGGCCTTCCAACTGGTTCAACAATGGCGAAATGGTTCAGGGTCACGGCTTCGGGACAGAGGATTCCTCTGCAGGAGTCGGGTTGGTCGTACTATCCAGGGCTCCGTACGGATTCAGGCAATCCCCGGTAGAATAGAGAAGGAGGGAATCCTTCTCACGGATCACCCTTGTCATTTTATTCGCATGCGTCAGGGTTGACACTTGTCACCCATGGAACTGCATGCATTCCACCAGCACGCATCACCCTTGTCCATCCTCCCTTGCCAAAACTTAGGATAAAACATAAATGCACATGTTTCTTTGGGATAATAGTAAAATATTATTCCCAGGCTTAAGCCCCCTAGGCTTAGCCCCCAGGCTCAACACTTAGCCCCTTTTCCACATAACCAGCCCCTAATTCCTTACCCTCTCTATGGATGCTTAGTCCCCCTTCACTCATTCATTGTGGTCGGTCTACACCTAGCGGTGTTTATATTTTATTAATTGTTCTGCATGATTACATATACAACAACAAGCTCCTGGACTTCAACACTTAGGCTCCCTATCCTAACAAACACATAAGCCTCCATCTTATAAAAACTTGGCTCACCAGCCTATAAAACGTAATTACAATTCTTTTCAGGACATAGTTTACTATGGGGCTCGGCCTTGGGGACACTACAAAATGGACAAAGCACGTCGAGATCCACATGCACTACATCTGGGACTTAGTACACAAGGGTATCATCGACCTGTAGTTTTTTCCTTCAACAGAACAGACTGCAGACATCTTCACCAAGACCTTCATTGAGCAGAAGTTCCATTCTCTGCGCAGTCGTCTTAGAGTGAAGGACACAGTTGCCTAGCAACTGTCAGATCTTATTTTTGCATACATTGTACCTTGAGCGGGGGGGGGGTTCCCATGAGGTTTTCCCTCTTTCCTCACCTTATTTCAGTGTATCTTTTGTATTTGGGTACCTAACATAGCCTCATTGTTGGGACCCATTCTTTATTTTCACCATAATGATGTTAAAGGGGTTGTTGGAGTTACTTCACACACACCTAGGATTTATTTTTCCTAAGGTTTTTCCTTTGTTTATTAGTCATGATTTAGTATCCTATATTTTAGAAAGAATATTCCTCTAAGGAGAATATTCTCTTTAGTTTTCACTTCAGTTTGATCAGTTGAGTGGAGTTTAGATGCTACATTGGGATTATTACCATGCAGCATTGGGATCATCACCAGCTAATGCACATTGTCCTTGGGATCATCACCAAACTAGCACATTACCCACGATTCCCTGACCTCCTCCTCACTTCACTATGTTTCAGTTAGTTAACTGAAGACTAATAGACTAGTTAACTTAGCTAGGTGTCAGTTCAATCCCGTAATTGTCCGAGAGACTAGACTAGGTGGCAGTTTACTCCTGTAACTGTTGGTGATGTCCAGATCACTCTATACCACCACTATGGCCCATTGGATTCTCCTCCAATGTGCATGTGTAAATTATCATTCATTCATTTGGTTAATGCAAATTCTTCCATTTTTTCTCTCATGCTTCTCTTTTCTTCTATTTTCTCTGCAACTGTGTATGTCAATTCCTAGCTAGATCTATTCTATGCAAGTTCAACACATTTACAAACTCCTCTTCTTCAGTGAGGTTACCTATGGTAATCATATGGTTTATATCCCATAACACCATAGTTTTTTCTTTCGATTGTTCATTACATTCATCATCTATAGTGTTGGATGTTGGGTTATTCTCTTGTTCAATCAAGTCACACCCATCTAAGAAATGATGGGCAATCAAATTCACGGTGTTTACCCACTGAGTACAATCCTTTTCAGAGTGGTTCTCTTAGTGATAACTACAAAAGGAATCTAAAGCCACATATCCTAAATAGATGTTAAAATTTGTTGGGGGAGGTTCTATGGCTTTGACAGGAGGTGGTCTCTTAAAAAAGGGTCTATAAGGCCTTTGATTAGAGGTAAATTCTCTTGCATTTCTTTTCATATCTACAATATCATTTGACAATTTATTTATCATTATTTGTAGACTTTCCATGTCAACACCATCATTTTCATTGTTTTAATCAATTTTTTTATCTTTTGGTATGGTCAACAAAAGTCCCCTTTTGGGTGGTTGTTGAGTTTCTTTCTTTGCTAGGTAAAGTTGACTCTCTTTGCACCCTTTCATTTGAAACTCAATGGTTTTAGCATATTCAAATTTTTCATCTAGGGTGAGTTTGGAAGCTCTCTTAACAAACATGGAGATGGAAGTTGGTAGAGAATTTGCATATACTTCGATTTGCAACTCTTGGGCAGGTTTAGTGTATAGTTGGAACTTTTTCAAGATTGTGGTAAAGTGTTGGTTAAAATACTTCACTTTTTCCCTATATCCCATAGTGGCAAAAAAAAGTTCATCCATTAGAGCCCTAGTTTTGATTTCATATGAAAAATTGTCTAAGTCCTTTTAGAATTTCTTCCAGCTATTTATGGAGCCAACTGGGAGGTTAAAATACCAAGTTGAATCTAAATTCTCAAAAGTGTAAGGGAAAAATATGCATACTACATCTTCATGGTGCATGTTCATCAACTAGATTGCCAATACAAAATTATTAATATGATCTTCTGGCAACCCGAATGTCTCAGGATAAAACTTAGGAAGTAGTTTCTCTGGATTTCTTGGTAAGTTATGTAAATGTCCAGATAAGGCCAAAGCATATCTAGCTAGCCAAGGCTACTTATTCCCAAGTTGGTTATTCCTTTCCTGGTTATTTTCATTATTGTCACCCATGTAATCTAATTCATAACATGAGGCTTATGGATTAGATTCTTCTTCTTCTTAATCTAGTTATTCTGGTTCAAAATAATTACTTGTAGGTGGGGTTATAGTAGATGTGTCAAGGATTAAGACAATAGGTTGTTCATTTTCAATTAAGGCGAAATCCACTAAATCTTCAACTGTGCATATGAAATTATGTTTTGGTGTGGACACTACATGTTTTACCATCCTCCTCCTTCAAGGTAGTAATGGAGTTAAGGGTAATGCTCCTATTTGTCGAGCTTATGCTCTGGTGATTCTCCT
>JASDQU010105696.1:126918-138824 GCA_032191745.1 Picea mariana | reverse complement strand
TTCATTTACGGTGATATTGTTTTGTTTTGATGATATGCTATTGATTTTATGATATGTGGTTGACATGATCTGACATGATGGTTGATGATGCAGGCTGATGATAGCTTGCTGACCAAGACTCACATATGGAGTAAAGGGGCCACACATGAGTTCCAGAGAGATTGAGGGAGAGGTGTGACAGCAGCCCTTCCACAGCCTATTAGCACTCCCGTCGTGGCTCGAACTGTAGGTTAACGATTACCTAGTTCGAGAGGATCCACGATGCCGTGAGGGAAGACTGCGACAGTCGCTCACGATGATTCTAAGGGGCGCGCAATAAGGCGGGGGCCTTATTCCTTAGAGCCCTTAGTCTTCCACAAGTTCACCTGGCGGAGTGTTGACTCCAGGGGTTATAGAGTCTACCAATCGATCAAGTCAGCGAGTGGCACCCTTGGAGCACGTGGTGCATCCTGAAGGGCACATCGCGCAAAGAAATGCAAGTCAGCGAGTGGCACCCTTGGAGCACGTGGTGCATCCTGAAGGGCACGTCGCGCAACAGAAGAAAAAAAGGCGAGTGGCACCCTTGGAGCACGTAGTTCGTCCTGAAGGGCATGTCGCATGGATGATGATGATGAGACAACTTAGAGGACCCTAAGACCTTAACGCCTGATAAAATTCTTAAAACGAATCCCCTAATTAAATTGTCGCCCTGCTCAAATCAAAACCTAAATTAAAACATCTCTAAGTTAAATTTGACCAGCCCTAAGAAAAGATTCTACAAAAATAAACCTAGGGCGTAAACTAAAACCCTCCTAGATGTTAATTAAAGTCTTCAAAAAAATAAAGGGGGTAAAGTAATGAGGGAATTAAATTAAGTGAAACCCATGGCCTTTAAATGATAAAGAAGAAACAAAATTTATTAAAGTGTGGGAGTATAAAAGATAGGCATTTAAAAATATATTGAAAATATTAAAAACCGCTTTTATTTTTTGGAAAAAATAAATAAATAAATAAAAATAACAAGAGACAATTAAATAATAAAATTAAAGAAATTTAAGGAGTAATTTAAGGAGTGATTTAAGGAGTGATTAAGGAGTAATTTAAGGAGTGATTAAGGAGTAATTTAAGGAGTAATTTAAGGAGTGATTAAGGAGTAAATTAAGGGGTGATTAAGGAGTAATTTAAGGAGTGATTTTTGAGGAAGTGAGGAATTTGAGTCTTTTAATTATTAAAAAGAAATCAATTTTGGAGAACCAGAGGCATGTGTGACACTTGGACGGCGGAGACTGTTTAGAGGGTTGTCATAAAAAAATAATTAATTAATGATTTAGGAATTTAGGTTAGTCTAAAATTTCTATAATAGAAGGGGAAAGGAAGGAAGAAAGGAGAGAACAGTCGGCATAACGTTACGCTGCCGAGTTGTGGCTTGACGGGTTGCTTGTGAGGAGTTGGGTATATCTCAGTTGTGTTGGAGTGGTAGCTCAGCCGTTGAGGTGAGCTGAGACACTAGTCTATCTCTGGTTCTTGTGTGGCCCCTTTGCGGCTCGGGGGGCGACAGGGGAAGCAGAGTACCCCTCGCGTTTGGCTGGGAGGTACCGGTGAGCCTTTTGCGGTTGGCGAGCGGGAGCGGCAAGGAGTGCGGGGCACTGCACGGAGCGCGGGACGTCTCCGAAGCGGGCGAGTGGATAAGGTATGATTTTAATTCTGGCAAAATTGTTAAAAAGGGTTAGTGAAATTGTTTCTGATGTCTTGTTGAAAAAAAAAAACTTGTTCTTGGCAAATTGTTAGAAATGGTTAGTGTCAATTTGTTCTGGCGATTCGTCTTGTTAATGGTTGCTGGAAAAATAAAAGGGGGCAATTTGTTATCTTCTAGAAACCAATGTAACCTGGCATGCAATTTATCTTCTGTCATTTCGTCATATTATGGCAATGCTTTTGGGGGTTTGGACTGCGTTATAAAAAGGGTTAACGAGCTGCGCTTTCTTTTGTTTTTGGGCATTTTTTCTTACTTACACCGTGAGTATCTTTGTTCTTTCTGTGTACTGTAATTGGGCGTTTGATATCTGTATTTGAGCGTTTTGCAATTGTTTGTTGGGCGTTCTACCGATGCATTGGGAGTTTTTCTTAAACCTGCGTGTTAGACGTTTAATGAATGTGTTTAATTGATACCTTGGGCATTCCTTAAATCCGTGGTTCAGAGCTTCAATGGTCGTTCCTTAAATCCGCGTTTCAAAGCCTTCAATGGTCGTTCCTTAATCTGTGTTTTCCAAGCTTATTGAGTTGTGATTTAGTACTGTTTAATCTGCATTTGGATCGTGTGTTGACCTGCGTTTATCGTGTTGAGCTGCGAATTCAAAATGTTTTATTCTGCGTGGAATCCTGTGGATCTGCGTTTTATCGTTTTGATCTGCGTGTAAAAGTGTTTACTTAGCTGCATGTTCTTTCTGTTTGGGGCGTTTTTGGCACTTGTCTGGATTTTCTATTGACTGTGTTCCTCTTTTAATGCGTCCTTCCAGCTGGGCGTAACTGACGGGATACCTCAAGACCAGAATCGGTAGTCTTGCCCATTTTTTTTTAGAACCTACAGAACGTTAATATCGCCGAATTGAAGTAATGATGCCACGGCTACGTATACAGGATTAGTAATTGCTATATTGATTTCTATCCTGTCGAATTCCTATTAATTATAGAATACCATATTTTTACTGGTTGATTTCAATTTGATATTATCTGGTTTTATAACGCTGAGCATAATTTACTGTCTCTTTAATTCTGGTTATCGTTATTGTTTGCAATAGGAGTTCTGATAGCGGCATTCCCAATATTGTTATTTTATTACCTTGTTATCAACATTTTAATTTGAAAATGATAGATCGTCATCTATTTAGGACATATACGGGTGTCCTCAGTTAAGGTTCCTATAATTATGCTGATATTCCCACAATTGACAGTTGTAATAGATGGTTAACCTAATTTATGGTCAATGCCAATAGGGATCGTCTAGTTCTGGCATTCCGCCACATCGCCTACTCAAAATAAAAGAAAAACCCAGCCACAACACCTTCCAATTGGATTCTTGAACTGACCATCAACGCCTTACGACCTCACTCTTGGTTACTTTCAAAGAAAATCTAACTCGGCTGACAGCTAAAATATAAAATCTTATCCTTATTATTTAATCAATTGTAATTTTTATTTTAAAAAGGAGGGTTTGCAGTATAATTGGATAATTGTGCAATGTCCTTAATGACAAGCTGGGGAGCACCGAATGATGTTATGAATTCTTCCTGTATGCGGTTCATGGGAGACTGTCATCCTGGATGAGAGTTTGTTATGCCTTTATCTGTTGTTGTTTGAGCAGGAGAGGAATCAGAGTCTTGTCCTGGGTTCGGCCCGTGCCTTTTCGATTGTTTAAAGTGCATCTGGATGATACCTGGCAGTTTGGGTTTTACATAGATAGATCCTCTCTGTTCATGTATTTGAACGGTACAGGCAATGGTATTACCAGCGATTGGTAAATGATGTTATAATCCCTATAAAATTGAGAAATTTCTTTCGGAAAAACCAAAAAAAAAACCAGCAACCCCGAATATAGGTATAAATACTAAATTATTATATATCGTGGCACGGATGCCTTAGCTTTATTTGGTGTTTTAAAAACAGGGATTTTTGGTAAAATGATTCTTATTTATAATGCATATTTAAACCTGGTCATTAATTTATCGATGCTGTATAAAATTTTGTTCAATTATAAAGGCATATAATTATTTAAAAATCGGATGTCATTTTATATGTGAGGTTAATTGGGAGGAATTTGACAGGGTCATTTTAATCTTCTTGCTCTTATCTAATCGCGTTGGCAATTTGGGTTAATGGAACGTGACTCTTGAATAACGGCTAATTGATTATTGTGTTTAAAGAATTGATATATACGCATCCAATAATGCCCTTTTTCTTTTTACATTGTCATTAAATTTTATTAATTCTGATTTCCTTTTTATTATCCTTTAAATTTTAACCTCATATGATTGCCATCTTGATTAGGCTGCATTTGATATTCCCAATTGATGCTCCCATATAGTATGATGTTATTTATATATATTAACCTTGTAATTAATGATTATCTTGAAACATGTSATCATTAATGGTGAGAGAGTTGTCCCTTCCAATGTTGCCCTTACAAGTATTGTTATGTTAAATGTCTAGTATTTTATAGTTAGCCATTTTAACTTAAGATGATATAGTGTTATTTCAACTATGATGTTACTTGCGAATATAATAGTAATGGGCATTATCATTGAGACTTATGATTATGAGGACAAGGCATGAGAGCTCCTCATGTTTGAATTAAATGTTTTATCTTGAGAAGGTTATTAGAATTTGGTGGTTGCAGCATTTAAGAGCTATTGTAATGGTAAGATCATGGTCCGGATATGTGATATAAATGACCTATGGTTAGTAATACATGAAAATGGTATTGTGATTTGTTAATAACACATATGACACCATGACCTAGATTTACTTACAAAAACTATGCGGAGTTAATAAATAAGGGTTGTCGATTCATTTAAATAATATGGAATTTTGGGTTCGTTGTCAGAGTCCTTGTCACGCACCTTCCGTAAGGGGCGCAATTGTTCTTCTTATTTATGTTGTACTGATTGTGATCAGTTGGTTGCTTGGTCTGTTGTGTCGGGTGGGATTTAGACACCTCCATGCTCCTCAGAATAGTCGCCAGCCCTGAGACCTTAAATGGTTATAAGCGATGGGAACCTGGGCTTGAGCGTTGATTATGTGTCGTGGAGGTCCTAACCTTGCAGGCAGGATGGGCGGGTGGTCAGTTTTACTTTTGTCGCTAAATGTCTGCATTGTGCACCTCTGCCTATGGTTGTATTTGTCGTAGTTTCTCGTTGAGGCCTTTAGTCTTCTTGTGCTGAACTTCGTGGTTGAGTCTTGTTGTTTGTCGAGTGGCGTCGTATCGTTCAGTATGTTGCTACTTCTACACGCGCACACACACGTTTAAAAAAATAAAAATAAAAATTGCAGCTATTACTATAATGATTGTTGTAACGACTCGGGTCGTTACACATGATATGCTGTACAAATTTAAATAGGTAAATTTTTGTTCCAATTTTGTTTATCATTGTGGTTCTTTATGCAATGAGAACCATTACTCAATATAAGGATTTCTAGTAAGGAAAGTAAAATTTCCTTATACCTAGTACCTTATTACATTTCTAGGAAAAGTCCTTAGATTTTAGTAGAATAGTTTAAATTGATTCTTGATGAATTGAATGTGTAAATTACTGAGGTAAAATGTATAAATTACATCTTGAATTTATATGAGTAACTTTATTAGTATAAAAATAAGAATTTGTACTATTGTTTATAAATGATTATTCCATTTTTCACAATACCTTGTGTTGGATCATATCACGATGTATTATGATAATAACATTAAATTGTAGTTGGTTTGAAACCAAGCATTGAGTAATTCTTATGATGTGATTTAGTATTGATGAATTGTCAAACTTTTGTCTAGTATAACGAGTATTTGAATGTTTACTTTTCATTATGATAAAGAATATTATTGTTACTGTAGTCTTGAGTCTAGAATTTATTTTGTTACGAGAATACATATCTCCATGTTCTTCAGAACAATCGCCAGTCCTGAGACCTTAAAGGGTCAAAATAAATTAGACGAATCCAATACTTGAGAGTTGATTATGTGTCTTGGAGGTCCTAACCTTGTAGGGTAGGCTAGGTGGATAGACATATTTTTTATTATGATGTGATATAATAGATCTATTAGTATCATGATGTTGTATTTGGTTCTTATTGTGTAATGATGTAGATGATAATAGAATGTGTAAGTGTTGATGTATGTTATTGTCACATATCACTTGTCTAATTGTTGATTTAAAAATAAAAAATACCACTATTGTACTCACTTACATTGATGTCATAATGAAGAGGTCATTACAAACCCATAATTGAAACAAAATCATAATGTACCATAACCAGATCACTTGCACACAAGTGTCCTGAAAGAATAAGTCAATAAAAGTGTGCTCAGTAGAACAGGATGTTACATACACCCCCTCTTATTTTAAACTTAGTCCCTAAGTTTGTACAGTATATAAACGCAAGTCAATAAATGTATCTCACATATATATAAATGTCTAATATATCAAAAAAATCAAGGAAATTGTTGATGCATCTCGTATGCGTCCTCCCAGGTAGCCAAGTGTAGACTATAGTTGTCACATTGGACCTTGACCTAATCGAATATTTGATGTGGAAATTGTCGAATGCGATGTTCCAAAATGAGGATTGGCTACACCATGAGAGAACCCTTGTCTGAAACCTTAAAAGAAATCATGTCAATAACATGTGAGAGATCACTAATATAATGTCGTAAAACAGATACATGAAATACATCATACATACGCCTCAAAGAATCAGACAAGGCTATTCAATAATCCACATGTCCTTTCCTTTCCACAACCTCGAAAGGTCCCACATACCTAGGAGAGTGTTTAGCACCCTTCAAAAAATTTATCGAACTCTTGTGCAGTTTTACCCACAAGAAAACTCTATCACCAACCTCATAACTAGGGCCAACTTCATGTATGTCAAAATAACTCTTATGCCGATCATGCACTTATTTAATCCTTTTTCTGATCGATTGCATCTATTCTTCCATTTTTTGAATCACTTTTGGTCCTATGAGGACCCTATCCTCAAGCCAATCCCAACTCAACAACGTCTAACACGGTCACCTGTATGTATTTTTAACCTTGTATAATATTTTACTACAAATAGATTTTCAATAAAAGAACAAAAAAGATACAATGGAAAATACACATATTACATAGAGATTTTTCCCCTAGAAACCCAAACTGGGAAAACCATCATATTCTATATTCATTCATAGTGATACATTGTTTACACTACAATATACATATAGGAACCAACGACATAAAAAAACCTAATGCAATGACCTGGATTAGACAACAAACCTAATTCTATAATCAGAAATAGAAAACCATCGTAAAAGACCATGTGCTGAAAAACCACCCAACAATGGACACAAAAATCGAGGTGACACAAAAAACGAGGCAAAAATGCGACATCTTTCTCGAGGAAAAAAAATTTCTCGAGGGCGATGCCCCCAAACCCCTACACAAGGGGTCTATCGCCCTCCCTCAAACCCCCCTACATTCTTGGTACAACATAGCGGAAGCTAGAGCTAGTCGTGCAAAAGATATAAAAAATACCCAACATTCTCCCACTTGGTGTTTTCTTTTCATACAGGGGGTTACAAGGTTACATATTCAAAAATCTAGAGAAACAATGCCCATGAATCCTCTACACTAAGATAAATTCTCACTACTCACATATTTTGTTAATGAATCTGCAACATTATTCAAAGTTTCGTCCTTCATCAACAACACTTTCTTTTCTTCAACCATGTCTCTCACAAAGTGATATTGAATATAAATATTCTTTGTATTTGAATGATAATTTGGGTTCTTCTCAAGAAAAATTGCACTATGACTATCACGATCTATCCTCACATATTTTTGTACCAACCCAATACCTGAACACGATATTGTTAATCATATTGCTTCCTTACTTGCATGAGTGACTGCCATGTATTCAATTTTTTTTGTTGAAAGTGACACTACATCTGGTATTTTTCTCATCCAACCGATTACTCCTTCAAATAGGTTAAATACATACCCCTCTTGTAGATCCCCTACGATCCAGATCTCCAGTCCAGTCTGCATCCAAAAATGTATGTATTTCAAACACTTTGTCCAATAATAGTCTTCCTTGGTAGTGCAATTCATAGCTAGCAATGCCACACAAATACCTGAAAACCCTTTTTATTGTTGTCCAATGCTCCTTCCCTAGTTTTGACATATAATTTCTCAAAACTCCCACTGCAGTTGCAATTTCTAGTCTATTACAGACCATTTCATAACTCAAACTTCCCACTGCACTCGCATATGGAACATGAGACATGTCCCCCTTCTCTTCTCATGTCTTGGGACGCTGATCTGCAAAGAATTTTACACCAACAGGAATATGGACCTTGACTGGTTTACATTCCTACATATTAAACCTCTGCAATGTTGTCTCGACATATTTTCTATGGTCTAACTAGAGTTTCCTCTCTTTTTTATCTCTTTTAATTTCCATTCCCAAAATTAAATTTGAAGAACCGGGATCCTTCATCTCAAATTTAGAGGAAAACTGAGTATTAACATCCTAGATAATATCCTTGTTGTTTGCTATCAACAACATGGCATCCACATACAAGACCAAATAAATCAAATGATCACCAATTATTTTAAAATATAGACAGTGATCCTCTTTCTTTCTTATGAAGCCAAGTCCCAGCATATAAGTATCAATTTTTTGATACCACATCCTTGGTGATTTCTTTAAACCATACAGGGAATTTTTTATCTTGCATACCAACTCCTTGTTTCCCTTCATAATAAATCATTTTGGCTTCTTCATATAGATTTATTCTTTCAGATCCCCATATAGGAATGTTGTCTTCACATCCATCTGTTCTTCTTGAAAATCAAATGTATTAGCAACATATAGCATAAATATTATAGAAGTTAACATGGCAACATGAAAAAAATATTACCAAAATCAATTCCCTTAACCTGGGAATAACCCTTTGCTACTAATCGATCTTTGTATTTCTCCACTTTGTCTTCTGCATTCAAATTCTTTTTAAATACCTATTTTCTACCAATGGGATTTATTCCATTCGACAAATCCAATAGATCCCAAGCCTTATTATTATCCAAGGATGCCATTTCTTCATCCATGGCTTTTTTCCATAGCTTTCCACCCTATGAATTAACTTCCTCCTTCAAAGTTATAGGATCATCATCGGTAATAGACAAAGAAAAATTTGAATGGAAATCATATGGAATATACGTTCTTGGTATCCTTCTTTTTCGAACTAATCTCCTCAATATTGGATTATGAGGATCTTATTCTTATGATTCCTATTCTTTTGTAGAGTCTGAATCATCATCCTTCAAATCAAACTCTACTTTCTCCGGTTCTTCCTTACTTGGTAGGACTTCCTGTTTAACAAATTCCTTCATTTCTCTAAATACCACATCTCGGATATACACAACCTTCTTAGTTTCTGAGTTCAAAATCTTATAACCTTTGATGCCATATTTATACCCAATAAAGATACATTTTCCATCCTTATTATCTAGCTTGCTCCTGTTTTCCTTTGGAACATGAACATAGGCCTCACAGCCAAATAACTTGATATGTGTGAGAGAAGTCTTCTTACAAGTCCATAACTCTTGTGGAGTCTTGTCATTCAGTGCTAATGAGGGTGATATATTGACCAGGTAACATGCAGTACCCACTACCTCTACCCAAAATTGTTGCCATAACCCGACACCACTAAGATGCACCTTTCTTTTTACATCAACATCTTGTTCATCCTTTCTGCAACTCCAATATTGTGAGGTGCATATGGAGCATTCTTCTACATTTCTATACCACACTTCTTACAAATTTATTCAAATTCAATCCCATAGAACTCGTCGTCATTATCTATCCTCAACACCTTAATTATTTTCTCTATTTGATTCTCAACAAGAGACTTAAACTATTTAAACTTGTCAAAGACTTCAGATTTTTGCCTAAGGAAATATATCCAAGTATCGCTCTAGAAGTCATTTATAAATGAGACATAGTACACATATTTTCCCAATGATGGAACCGACGCAGTTCCAAACACATCATTATGAAAAATCTATAAAATTCCTTCTTCCCACGTTGCACCAGAGGGGAATCTTACCCGATTTTTCTTCCCATATACACAATTTTCACAGAAATCAAAATCTAGAGAGAACTTAGATACCTTTAACCACAACTTTACCATGTAGTAGTTGAAGACCCTTCTCTATGATATGCCCCAGTGTTTGATTCCACATCATAACCTTTTCTACAGAGATTATAGGAGTTATTTCTTCTTCAACTCCAATATTAGGAACAATGGAACTATTACACCCATCACTAATAGTTCTTCCTTGTGTATTATACATAGTTCCAAACTGAACTCCCTTTAGCAACACCATTTCTCCTCGAACCATCCTATAGGTTTCCTTTTCCATATTGTTTTTACCCTTGAATTGTCCATTTTTCTTACAAAAATCTTATGTTTGACCAAAGATGAGATGTGAAGAACACCAAGTAGTGTTCTAATCCTTCCATATATGAGTCTCAACTTGACTTTTTCTCATCCTATGATTTTGGTTTTTGAGTCATCACCTAGGAAAACATTACCTCCATTATACCTTTCATATTCACGGAACCGCTCCCTCTAGGGATTCATATGAAAGGATGCACCTAGGTCAACCAACCATGACTCATTATCTGCATGTGTCCTTGAAGAAGCAAAGTAAAAATACCCTCCTTCTTCCTTGGAGGTATTTTCTTCTATAGAAGGAGCTTCTTCAGATCCCTTCTTTTTCTCAATTTTGGATCTACACTGCTTCTTGTAGTTCCCTTCTTTTCCACATCTCAAACATACCTTTACAAAATTTTCAAGAGATTTAGATCTACCCTTATACTTAGATCTCCCACTTAAAGACTTAGATCTATTTCTTTTCTAGGAGCTTACTCTTGCAAATTGTAACATCCCGCTCTGGCGCACTTACCAAACTTATTCTTTGAGGACACTTGCTTGCAAGTGATCTGGATTTTTATGATGATAAAATTGTTTCCTTCATTATGATGCGTTAAGTTATATGATATGATGTGTTACTACCTTGATGTAGACAGGTGCTGCTGACTCAGTTTCATTAAGTGTGCAGGGTTTCGGACCTTGCAGATGCAGAGGCATCGGTGGAACTCTCTTGGACTCCGGATTGAGTCAGGGAGTGGGTTATTTGAGTTGATTCGGTTATGATGATATTGTTTGATTTTGATGATATGCTATTGATCTTATGATATGTGTTGACATAATCTGACATGATGGTTGATGATGCAGGCTGACGATAGCTTGCCGACCAGACTCACATATGTAGTAAAGGGGCCACACACGAGTTCCAGAGAGATTGAGGGAGAGGTATGTCAGCAGCCCTGCCACAGCCTATTAGCACTCCCGCCGTGGCTTGAACTGTAGGTTAACGATTACCTAGTTCGAGAGGACCCACGATGCCATGAGGGAAAACTGCGACAGTCGCTCACGATTCGAACTGTAGGTTAACGATTACCTAGTTCGAGGGGATCCACGATGTCGTGAGGGCAGACTACGACAGTCGCTCACGTGATTCTAAGGGGCGCGCAATAAGGCGGGGGCCTTATTCCTTAGAAGCCCTTAGTCTCCCACAAGTTCACCTGGCAGAGTGTTGACTCCAGGGGTTATAGATTCTACCAATCCGTCAAGTCAGTGCGTGGCACCCTTGGAGCACGGGGTGCATCCTGAAGGGCATGTCGCACAAAGAATTGCAAGCAAGCGAGTGGCACCCTTGGAGCACGTGGTGCATCCTGAAGGGCACGTCGCATGGATGATGATGAAGACAAAAATTAAATGACCCTAAGACCTTAACGCCGAAAAATTCTTAAGAATGACTCCCCTAATTAAATTGTCGCCCTGTTCAAACCAAAACCTTAATTAAAACATCTCTCAGTTAAATGTGACAAGCCCTAAGAAAAGATTTTACAAAAAAAAAAATAAACCTAGGGAGTAAGCTAAAAACCCTCCTAGGTGTTAATTAAAGTCTTATTAAGGTGAAGGGGATAAAGTAACGAGGAAATGAAACCCATGGCCTTTAATTGATAAAGAAGGAATAAAATTTTTAAAGTGGGGAAGTATTAAAGGATAGAAATTTTAAATATATTGAAAAGATAAAAGAACTGCACTT
>JASDQU010105696.1:92596-123328 GCA_032191745.1 Picea mariana | reverse complement strand
ATGAGATTGATTGGCATTAGGGTTTGCAATTTCGTTCCGCAATGATATTGTAGAGTTTGTTATATTCTGATCATGTGTCACCTTAGTTATGATGTCATGTGTTTTTGCATGTATACGAATTAGATGATGTTGTTAATTTTCTTATTTGTTCAAAAGAAAAAAAAAAAAATCCTATTTGAACTTCGCTATTCATAGACGTAACGAGTGGGGCGTTACAAAATCTGAAGACGTATTGTTTTACCGCTTAACAAGATTGAAAGTTTGGAGTTAAAAGTGTGTCGTTTATTATTCAATGTTATTAAAAATTATAGATGAACGTTAGGGTTATGACCTTGGGATGTTAGTGCCACACACCTGGTGGAACGTCCGGGATTGATGTACAATCAACTCCTCGGAGTTAGTAGTTGAAGGTTGTTGAGTCCTCTTCTGTTCCTCCTGGTTGTGTCATACTGTTCAGTATGTCACTACACTTACTTGCATACACACACCTTAGTCACACAAACGAAAAAAAAATAAAAAAATTTGCACCTATCACTAGAATGGTTGCCGTAACGAGACGGGTCCTTACACAAATAACGCATCTGTGCTTTGTTCTCTTATGTTCTTCCGTCTCATCTCTTCCGACCACAAGGATGAGACCACTTATTCAAATTTCAAGGTAATTGTATTACTACGTATGGACACAACCAGAATATCCCACAAGTATGATAAAGAGAATAGTAAACTGATACACCTATCTTCATCTGAAATTTTCATCTCAACAAATACTAACTGACTTACCAAATTATTGAAGGCATTCAAATGCTCTGCCACCGAGTCTCCATATCTCTTTCTCAGGTTATACAACTTCTTTCTCAAGAAAAGTTTATTTACTAGGGATTTAAGCTGATACAACTTCCCCAACTTATCTCATAAATATTTGGTTGTATCTTCCTCTAATGCATTCAGTAATATTGAATATGAGAGATAAATTCGAATTGTGCTCTTAGCCTTCCGATCCAATTTTTCCCAGTCATCTTCAAAAGTTCATGTAGGTGCATTACATGGATCCACCATGATCCACTAATATCTATCCACCAATAAATATTCCATCTTGAGATTCCACATCTCAAAACTTTTCCCATTAAACTTCTCGATCTCCATTTTCGAATTGTTCGCCATTTATTTCCACCTAAAAAATCAATACCATACATCTCCCACTGTAACAAGGCTTATCATAGTCCCAAGCCAAACCCGTGACCAAAAAGGCGTCCCCCTGAAACCAACAAATATCTGATACCAAATATAGATTTTAACCTTATACAATATTTAACTAAAAATAGATTTTCAATGAAATAAAATAAAATATACAATGTAAAATACACACATTTCAAACCCCCCTACATGCCCAGTGCAACATAGAAAACATTAGATCTAGTCATTGAAATAATATAACACATACCCAACACCATAAAGAAACTTAAATGGTGCCATCTTAATCGTTCTCTGGTAACTGTTATTATATGAAAAATCTACTAATGGAAAGAATCCTTCCCAATGTTTTTATGATCAATTACATACATATGCAACATATCCTTCAAAATTTGGTTCGTTCTTTTTATTTTTTTTGTCTATCTTTGGGTGATATGTTGTACTAAAGTATAGTTGTGTTCCCAAGGTCTCTTGGAAACTTGTCCAAAACCATTATGTAAACATCGATCCTCGATTGTATATGATCCTTCTTGGTACTCCATGTAACGTCACAATATCACTAGCAAACAATATGGCTATATCTGGCACATGATACATTGTATGCACTAGAATAAACTGTGCAATCTTCATTAGAGTTTCAACTACCACAAAAATAGAATCATGTCTCCTTGACGTTAGTGGAAATCTAACAATAAAATCCATCGAAATGACCTCCCATTTTGATTCTAGAATAGTGTGTGTATGTAACAGTCCTACTGTATGTCTATGTTCATCCTTCACTTGCTGACATTCGAGACATATTGCAATGTAGCTAACTATGTCCACTTTCATTCCTTTCCATAAGAATGCATGCTTAAGTTATGCCTTCATCTTCATGACTCCCATATGAGCCATGTACACTGCTCAATGAGCTTCACTTAAAATCAAACTTCTAAATTCATCGTTACGAGGTACATAAATCCATTATATATCAGTAATCCTTGTTGTCTAATGAATAGCCTTCAAACTTTGGTACCATCATGTTATTTTTTCCAATATTATCCTCAATTTATTTATACMTGTCATCGTTTATCTGTAAAGTTGGAATTTTTTCTAAAAGATTTTTCTTAAGAGGTATTACTGAGAATATGTGTGGTCTTTGAMTCAACACATGTGGTAGTCTATGCAYCTTTATCTTAATGTAAGTAATCTCAAAATCATATTCGCTAAGTAATTATGACCAATGCCTTTGTCGTGTGTTCAGGTCACTCTACGTAAAAAAATGTTGTAATCTGCAATGATCTGTCTTTAATTCAAATTTTTGTCCAATCAAACAATGTCTCCATACTCGTAAGGCATGCAAAATTGCAAAGAAAGCCAAGTCGTGCATTGTGTATTTTTACTCATGCCTTCTCAATTTCCTTGAAATCTAGGCGATCACTTGATCATCTTGCATAAAAAATCCACCTACACCTTCCTTGGATGCATCCATACATAACAAGAATTATTTTTCCATGTCAAGGACTTTTAGTATCGACGTTTTCCTCAACAAATTTTTTAGATTTTGAAATGCTTCTGCACATTTCTCAATCCATACGAACTTCTTTTTTTTCTTCTGCAATTCCATGATTGGAATTGCTATCTTCAAAAAACCTTCAACAAACCATCAGTAATATCCTGCTAAAGCCATAAATCTACATACTTCTTACACATTAGTTAGTGATGGTCATTCCATTATAGCCTCTATTATAACATCCTGCTCTACTAAGTACATCTTTATTGACATATTCTTTGAGGAAACTTGCATTCAAGTGATCCAATTATGGTATATTATAATTTCGTTTCGATTATGGGTTATATATAATGATGATGTTTTGTTTTGACTTATTTTTATATTGATGTATATATATTGGTAGATTATTTTGACGAGTTTTCCTGAGTGTGCAGGGCATATGACATTTTATGGATGTTGATGGAATCGATGAATTTGCTTGGAATCTGGATCACATCAGGGAGTGGATTTTACTTTGTTTGAGTATTTGATTTTACACACATGTGAAATATGATTGATTACAATAAGATTTATGTATATGGATAATTGAAAGTGTTTTTGTCAATGAATGCAGGCTAATGATGCTTTCTAATATGACTCACATAAGGAATAAATGGGCCATGCAAAGAAACCAAACATTTGAGGGAAAGGTGTGGCAACATCCTTGCCACAACCTACTAGCACTGCCATCGTGGCCTGAAATGTATGTTAATGATTACATAGTTCAAGAGGTCCACGATTTTGTGAGGGAATACTCAGAGAATCACTCATGAATATTTCTAAGGGGCGTGCAATAAAGAGAATTCCTTATTCCTTAGAAACCCTTACTCTCTCACAAGGTCGACTTAGTGGAGTGTTGACACCAAGGTTTGTACAAACTTCCAAAACTAGTCAAAGGCGAGTGACACCCTTGGAACAGGAAGGTGCATCTTGAAGGGCACATCGTGTAATTAAAAATTTGAGTTAATAAATCTAGGTGGCCTAGAAATAATTGAAATGATTAGACTTGTCGGATTAAAATAATTAATCAAATAGTGAATTTATTAGTTATAAATCCAATAAAACTATAAGATTTATTCTAAGACTAAGATTAAGTCTAAATTTTAATTAGGGGACTAAATAAAAATATTAAATAAATTAAAAGAATTGAGATAAATCAAATTCTTGGAAAAAGTGAGAAAAATCCAATGATTGGAAAAAATTCACATGTGTGCATGAAAATATTAAAAGGGATTTTAAAACAAAAAAAAGATAAAATATGAGAGAATAGTTGTACACATAGAATATAATCTAGATAGAATAGTATCTAGAGTCAAGCTACCACTAGTCTAACTAAAAGAGGACTCCTAATCCAACTGTAACTAAGATCTAGTTAGGAAACACACATTAAATGAGAATTTGAGGAAAAAAGGGACAACCAAGAGAGAAAATAGGAACACACTGGGGAATGTGAGGGAAATTGACTTTTTAAATAAAATAAAAATGGTGGTTACATGTGCAACTTGGGAAGAGTTTTTACACGTGTGTGGATGAATAATCATAATCAATTTAATCTAAAAAGTTAATTACTCGTGCATGAGTACATGTGTCAGTGATGAAATTTCTATAAAACAAATGGTGAAGAAGGAAATGGATCTCACTTATTCTTGGTAAGGTTATGCTGCCAAAATGGTTTTGACTGTGTTTTACTTGTGAGAGCTGGGATACAAAGCTTGTATAAAGAGTGGAATCTCTACCTTGAGTGGAAATCCTTGGAGCTATTTGTTTGTTGGTTTTTGTGTGTGAGGCCTTTGCGTCTTGGGGGAATAATGGGGAAGAAGAGTACCCATAGCATTGGCTGGGAGGTACCGGTGAAGTTGATCGATTAGAAAGCTTCCAGGGAGTGTGCAATCATTGGTGGATTATCAACATCAATTGTCAGCCACTGTTGGATTATGGTATATTACATTGTTCTAATTATTTTGTAAATTGTGTAATGTTGATTTAATATACTTCTTGGGCCTCAGAAATGTTCTATTTTCATCTACCTTTCCCTTCATTATTCCTTACATTTCATCGTCCCATTAATATTCCATCATATCATTTTCATAAATATATGTGGGTTTCTCCTTATTAATTTCCATTACGTTCATTTTAGTATTATAGGTGAATTTATGATTAAATCTTAGAAAAATGACATAGTTTCATTATATATCAAGATAGGATGAGTTTCATGATGTGTGCAGGCATATGTGAAGATTTCAACAAAGTCAAATATTACCACCTAGCCTCAAATTCAAATTTCATCTTCAAGCTTTGAAGATTTGAAGAATATTTGGAACAATCATTCAAGCATACTCAAAGGAGAAGATCATGGAGATTTTGATAGGATATCTTATCCAAGATATGAGTGGAGGATTTGAAGGAATAAGTTGAGAGAATAGTGGATCTGTAATTATGAAACTCTTCAAGACTTTCATGTATATACGAGAGTGCTCCCTCTTCATGAAGGGGGAGAAATCATGTTATTCATAATTGGAGGATGCTATTCATAATTGATCATGTAATTCATAATTTGGTCTTGTAATTAGGAGAAGGGGATTCTTAGCTTTGTTATTCTTTCATGCTTTGTCATTTGACTCTTGTAATATAATTTGAGATTGATATATTGTGTGCGCTCACATATGTCATTTGTCATTCAACTCTTCACATGTTGTATTATTTTTCCCTTATGAAATTCCATGCTTTCCTAGTTAGTCTTTCGATGCTTTCCCAGATTAATTTCATTTCACCAATTTAGATTAGATTACTTCTACTTCAGTCTTGCATATATAGTGTGTGTGTTCCGTAAGCCTACAAACCTTGGATTGACGAATTAAATAGTTGAGAAAATGCTAAAACGGAATTAAACGACAATATTTCCGCCTAACAATACTAATCGACTAATTACAAACATTGTTCATGACATTTAAATGTATTGATTGAATTCATACTTGAATCAATGTTTCTATCGAGGTGTTCTCCAATTATTAGTTATATTATGTTCAAGTATGCCTGGATCAGTGTTGGGTTGAAGTTATTCTCATGTATGATATATATGTACATATATATACTACCTCAATTTATGTGTGGATAAAACGTTTAGTAGAGACACTTTCTAAAATTTATATATAATATATTAATAGTTATTATGTAATCATATATAATGTTATTCAAGTATGGAAGAAACAAGAATTAATCGAGGTGTCCATATTATAATTTATATGAAATGTTTTCTTATTATGTGTAAGGATCGAATGTCTGCATGGAGGCATTATCTTCGTGAATTTGTAAATATAAATTTACTGTAATGGATGGCATATTACTAGTAGTTTCTCCACTGAAAATTTTTGGTTGTAATTAGGATTTGTTTTTCCTTAACGATTTTGCAAGTGATAATGTATTTTTATCGTGGATATTTCTGTATTACTAAATCGTTGGAGTTTTAGTATTTTCTTGGTCACCTGAATCTCTACCTTATATCCAGTGGATTAGGATCGTAGATTCCACAAGATCCATACCCAGTTTTGCCTACAAGCATATGACCATTTAGCTTGGATTTTTGTTTTACCTCTGTAACACTACTCTGGTAATGTTGGTCCTATTTTGTTTTTCTTAGATTCTTCAATCTACTTCATACGGGCCAATACAGTATGTGAATATTTGTGTATTAGCCATCTCTGACCATCTTGGATAAAAGCTTCACCTTAATCGTCCCTTCCTAGAATTATGTTTTGGTTCTCATCTCTTCATTGGTAGATGATTTTCCCCTGTAATCGTGGCATATTTTGGAATCTCACTTGAATGAAAAACTTGATTAATAGAAGGATATTCACATTGTTTTAGTTTCCAGTAGATGCATCCTTCACTCTAGCAGTACCATCGATTAAAAAGTAGAAGGAATGATAGAGATTGATATGTAGAAGTGAGTTGATGCTTGTCTTTAGGTAGTTAATTAATAATGGTAATTTTAGTTATACAACCCATGACCACTATCTGATTCCATGATTTAGTTTGTTCTTTAAAAATTGCAAGTAAATATAATAATGCAACCCAATACTGATGAGTCGTTGTTGGTGTTGGAATGCCTTTAACTTAGAAGTGGATTTAGGTACTCAACGTTTACCTTCAGTTGAATTAAACTGGTAGATCACACATCACCCATTGTGTGGTGTAAAAACCCAAATACACGTTCCAGGCCATTCCATCGATCATACTTCTCTCCAAGATAGAATACTTAGTTGCATCGGAGGTGTGTGCTTAGACTAAATAACATTTATACTTTTAATGAGAGATTCTCAAATATTGCAACTGGGTTGATTTTCTTCTTGATAAATTTTTAGGATAGCCTTGATTTTACCAAAAACCTACGTAGAACGCAAGTTATGATATTCGTTTAAAAACTGTAAATTTAAAATCATTGACTCGTTGGAAAAGTCACATGCAAAGAAAGTTCATCTCCCTGGAGTAGGCATCAAGGCATCAAGAACATTCTTACATGTGTGAATAGAGGTGTCGGGTTCAAACACTTGAAGAATCCATCGATCAAGATACATCAAGGTATTACCAATCGTCGATGGCAAGAGAACCTCCCACTAATGACTACAAGCCTTTACGTACTCATAGGACTCTAGGTCTTGTCTCCAAAATAAATGATTTGAAGTCGATGGAATGAGACTCGTTGAAAGGAGAGCATTAAGGAATATCTCATCATTCAACATGAGGAACAAAGAAGAAGCTTGATGATTTGGAGGAAATTGGATGAAGAACATGTTCATGAACCAATGACCTTATGCATCTTTCTCATATGCCATATGCAAGTGCAACATGATAAATACCCTCTGAATAGTAACCAATAAGGAAAACTATTGACAAAGGAAAGGAAACCACCAATAAGGCTAATGGAATCCAAGACATTGCACGAATCCCAATGTGTGAATATATGTCTTGTTGTCAAACATAATGGAAACCGCCCACTTAGCAACCAATGATGAAATGTCAACTATTGGGTTCAAGGTTACCTACCAATGATGCAATTAGGACTAGGGTGCGCAATAGGACTACAACTTCATGTAATTTTGAGACACACTGAGGGTATGGATGACACACAAAGTCAAGATTTATGAGGAATGGCCAACACAAGCTGATAGGCATATGTTGAACAAGAGCATGGGACATATGGAAGACTCTGGCATCAAAGAATAAATAATGAAAATTTGAGATGTAGGAGTTATCAATAAAACTCTCCATAGGGATTGGAAGAGTAACCAGTCAAGAGAGTAAACTCCCTGTAACGAACTTGGCTTCCTAAGGTCATGCTAAAGACAAAATTTTGATGACAACTGGACTCATAATGTTTTTACTTTGTTCAAAGGAGACACGATTTTTACCAATATAAGATAATATTCCTTTCACACCCGTCTTTTTTTGTTTTTTCATAGTCAAATTAATGCTATGATACAGAGCAGAAAACGAGTGTCACAAGTAAGAAAATCTAGTTCTAGCAATGGAACATACCTATGCTCAATGCAAGGAGGTGCATGTGGGAGATGCACACTCAGGGGAATGTTTCCTCCTAGGCATAGGGTGTCAAGTTGCAAAGCATATAAACAAGGCTCTGCTTGGTTGATGATGCAAATTGCTGAGATGAGAGGTTTATAATGCAAAATAAATAACCTACAATAGGCTCAATACTGCAAGCAAGAGAATGAGATGGAATTACAACTTAACACAAAAAAATGTTCGTTTTCATAATATTAATATACTTGATTTGAAAAAGGGATAACTTTCACGAAATAGACGTCCTTTCAAATTGAATTTACGAGTGTGAAAAAGGCAGGTTCACTCAGAAATATTTTCTCTTTTTGAAACGAGTCAGAAAAGAGCTTAAATTAGACTTGTTTTGGAGTCCTCTAGGTATAGGTCAACATGTTGATGAGTGAGAAATTAGGTTCAACATAAATTCATGTATTAGTTGTAAGGGACTCTTGGTCCTATGGAAAACAATCTATGCATGGGCACTGAATGAAGCAGAGGATCTAACTAGGGTACTCATGTTTGGTAAGTCTCTACCATTCGATAACGACACTTCTAGTTGCAGATAGAAGGTTTTGTGTCGCTATAAAATGGGTTCGTACCTAAGTCATATGAGTGACAGTCATAGGATGATGCAAGTGTGCATGATGGATTCGATACCTATCCTATATGTTCGATAATGAAAACACCTGTCCAAAGTTACGAATGGGTGACATGGCACTGAAAACCGCAAGAACCCCGGATAAAACTACAAAAACCAACTCCATCCACTGTCGTATTAGTTCATTAGTCCAAAATATTGGATGAAATTATGCAAAGTGGGTAAAAAATTGGTATAAATAGTTAAAAAAACCAATTTTACTATACCATTTGTATTTTTTACCCAAATAGTGGATTTTGGACCAAATTTCCTCTGAATTTCAATTGGTGATTACGGAAGCTATGAGATTTGAAATAGATGATCGTATGGACTAGGTAACTCATATTTCTCTCCTCTTTCTTTTCAGTGGATTAAATTTTGTAATTAGGTTTCATTTTTAAAGCTATTTAGGGTGCAATTCGAAAACTTAGGTGTACGCAGGACCTGTTTATCATGTCGCGTATACGCATACTTGTATGCGATTGTTTGGAAAAAAACCATCATATAAGAATCCCTCTACACGACTGTGTACACTACAACTCATGTATATGTCTGTGGATAATTTTTTTTAGAGGTTGATAACTCAAAACATGGTTTCACTCTTACAGGATGGTGCTAGAGTGGAGAGAAAGAGAGCATGAGGAGGTGGATGTTATAGTGGAGAGATATATATGGGCCCAAATGGCCTTAAAAAGATGTGGTATATACAAGTTTTGGTCTCTCAAAGGTATGAGGGCCTAAGTGATATTGCTATAGCTTCTTATGGACTACTGGGATCCAGATAGTTAGAGATTCAACCTTAATGGACAACCATTAAGGATTGAAGTCGAGGACATCTATTTATTGATGAGATTGTCACATTGGGTGAGGTGGTCAAACTCAAATCCTAGGGAGCTAGGAGTGGCATGAAAATCAAGGAATACATAGCCACTCATTGCATTGAAGGGACCGAGAAGGTATGGATCCAACTCTCAATTAGAGCGATAAAAAATCAGAGTCTCAATATTGTTGTCCTCGTTTTGAGACAGATCATACGATCAAATTCTTCACACCAGGCATCACAACCACTTATGTTATACTCGACGAAGTGCTTGTGAGCCATGGTGTACGACTATTGCACCTCACTATTGGCCAACATGAAGAGCCAGCTGACAGAATGCAAACAGGGTAGTAAAAGGAAGTTCAGGTTCACTTCTATTCTTTGTAGCTTTTTCTTCGAGTGGGTTTGAGGATTGGGACCTAGATTTGACATCATTTCTTGTGTACCTCATGATCCAGCCATGGAATGGTGGACCGAGGTGATGAGGCGACAAAGGGGAGGTAGGCTGCCAACACCCTACAACAATGACTTCTTCTTCTAGTGGAGACGGCATGTGATAGCTTTGGATGAATACCCTTATGCAGGTATTGACTTCATAGGACATCCTGACATGCCATTACCACCAGGGTCCTCCTACGGAGACATAGGTATGTCATTTTGTTTTTAAATATTTCATTCTTTTGTATTTTTGTATAAGGAGACAAAAATATATTTGGATGATGTTAATTACTACTTAAGCATGTATGTGATGCAGACGTAGGTCTACAGCATCCAGACAGACTTCAACGACATCGTTAGAGGCATCAAGGAGATGAGGCAGTGGGAGGGGACGTAGATAGAGTGCTTCAAAACGTGCAGGGAAACCTATCTTGTTTGACGTAGAGAATTCCTATGGTTTAGGTGGAGAATATGTCAGAGGCTATGTGTGAAAGATGGCAGGTGTGCCCTGTTCTTGGGTATGACTCTTTCGTTGTCTCACAAACACTATAGTCTTCTATCATGACACTCATTTGGCACCATAGGCATAGATGTCATGATGATTGTATGATCGACTATATATGTATATTGAGGGGTCATCCCCAATTTTGTACTATAACATCATATTTTTTGAAATATATATAAAAATATGGTTCTTCGACTTAACTTATGCTACAATGTGTACATTGATGAAAATGTTTTCTTTGCTTTAGTTATGTGACAAATGCCAATATAAAAAATAATTAGCATATGCATCGGATATATAATTAAAACTTATAGGTATGTGATAATAAGTAATAAAATCAAATTGCCGTTCTAAAATTCTTACCTGTAGAAATCGTCAGAGTAGAATAGGGTCACGGACACGGTAAATTTTGTTCAACTGACATACTACTAACTGGGAGTCCAGGCGAACCTCTAAAGAGTAAATACCATGTGAAATGGAATCGCGCAAAATTTATATAACAACACTATATTCGGCCACATTATTTGTGGATGGCCCTAGGCATATGCCACCTAAAGACACCAGTATACCCTCGAGTGAGTAAACAACCCAAGTGGTGGAGGCCAAGTTCTGTGTAAGAAGACTCGCCCTGCTTGCAAATCCTAAGTAGATCGAAGACTCTATTGAGATATTCCAACCAAGGGAAAACTTGATAAGAAAGCTGAAGATAAAAACAAATGGAAAAGATATATAGAATAAATTACATTAGTATACAAAGAGTTACGACCAAGCTTGGGGCTCATGTGTAATATGTTTTCAAATAGAGCCCATTCCTAGGCTCAACCAACATGTTCCCTTCATAATATTCTAATTCATAGGCTTCTTTTTCTAAGACAGGTCGCATGATATAGGGACCGTGCCACATGGGTTTGAACTTGCCTGCCCGTAATGGTTCTTTGGCTTGATAATATAGAAGGACCAAGTCACCCTCAATGTATAGTCGAGGAAAAATAGTATTATCATATTGGACCTTGACACATCTTTTATTTTCTTTGATAGTCATAGAGGAGTCTTGACGTTGCTCATATAGACTCTCTAGGTGTATCAGGTGTTGTTATAGATTGAAAGTGTCAGGTAGGAGTGCAACTCCCAATCTAAGAGAAGGGATCTTGCACTGAATAGGTAATACTGAATCCACACTGTGTACTAATTGGAACGTATAAAAACTGGTAGAAGTCTTGACCGAGGTTTGGTATGCCTAAAGTGTAGGATACAACATGATATTCCAGACAAATTTGTTGTGGCTAATAGTTTTCTGCAAAATCTTGAGAGACTTTTTCATAGCCTCTACTTTTCCATTTCCCTGGGGGTAGTAAGTGGAAGAATGACCATGCTTAAACCCTATTTTATATGTTATTTATTTCATCATTTCATTTTGAAAGTGACTACCATGATCAGTGACAATCTCACTCGAGATTCCAAACCTATCTATAATTTGATTGAATATGAAGCAGGCGATAATATTCCCATCAGATTTATCTGTAGGCATGGCCTTAGACCACTTAGTAAAGTACTCTATGTCCATGATAATGTATTGATTCCCCCCAGCCTATGTTGGGTTGAAATCCACAAAGTTCACCCCCCACTTGGTGAAGGGACTGATGGTAATGACTATATGGAGAGGGGATGGATGCGAGCGCATTTTCCGAGTGAACACCTGGTAGGGGTGACACTTATTAACAACTTCGATGCAATATTTAAAGATAGATGGCCAAAAATAATTGGATCACTAATTTTTTTGGGTTGTCAGAAGCCTGCTTAAATGACCACCACAAGCCCCACTATGGTAGTCGTTTAGAATAGACTTGGCTTCTTTCTGATTTAAACAACGACATAGGATATTTTCCACTCCTCGAAAATACAGAGTGTCATCAACGATAATGTAATTCTTATCTTGGTATCGCATATGTCATCGATCATCTCGTGAGAGATGATGAGGGAACTTCAAAGTTTGAATATAGACAACAATATCTCCATACCAAGGGTCTGAAAATGAGACAAGGAAAATGTGTTCATCTGTAAATGAATCAACATGAATAACATCCTCATCTAATCGAGGGAAGTTAGATATTAACTCTACAAAAACTAGTGAATTTTTGGACTTCGTAGAAGCGAAATCGAGATCGAACTCTTATAGAATGACAATCCATTTATTGTACTTTCCCCCTATGATATGACTCATAAGGATGTATTGAAATGGATTGAGATCAGAAACCACAATAGTTTTTCAAAGCAATATATAATGTCGTAATCGTTGGACTGCATGAGCGGTGACCAAATATAGCTTTTCAACATGAGAATATTTGAGTTCAGGTCCAAGTAAGTTTCAAATAAGATAGTAAATGATGTGGTCACAGAGCTCATAATACTCTTGAACCAATAGCATACCAATCATCTCTTCGGATGCGATGACATAAATCAAGTAATCTCTACCGTATTCTGGAGACTTCAGTAAAGGCTCCAATACCAAGGGTTTCTTCAAACCATCGATGGATTCTTGGGCTCACTCATCCCAGATAAAAGGAGTGTCCTTCTTCAAGAGACACATGAAACCCTTAGTAATATTTTCATAGTTCACTATAATCGATCATAAAAAAGTATCTTTCCTCTGTAAACCTTCAAGTTGGAGAATAGTGTGTGGGGGAGGCAACCAAAGTATTTCCTCAACCTTTGACATATCTACCATGATCCCATTATCACAAAACAAAAATCCTAGAAGTCAACCTGACCTAGTACAAAAGATGCATTTATGAGGGTTCAAACGGATGTGATAATGGAGACATCTTTCAAAGACTAGCCAAAGCTTCTTAGGGTGATCCACTCTCTTACAAGAGTGAGAAGCAAGATCATCAATATAAGCCTCGACTATATGCTTGATATCGTGAAATCAGAAGTTCATAGTACGTTGGAAGGTTTATCCAGTGTTTTTAAGGCCGAAAGGCATCTTCCGGTATGCGAAAGTACCCCAAGGGAAAATCAATGTCGTCTTGTGCTGATTCTCAGGTTTAATCTTAATTTGGTTATAACTTGAAAATCTATCCATGAAAGAAAAAAAATCTGCTTCCCGCACACTCATCGAGAATATGATCGATGAAGGGTGTCAGAAATTTGTCTTTAGGACAGGCTTTGTTCAGGTCAAGGAAATCCATGCATGCACGGATGGTTCCTTCAATTTTATTCATAGGAACGGCATTGGATACCCATTCAGTCAAGGGAACCACGTAGATAAATCTAGATTAAGTAGTTTTTCTACCTCTGCCTTAATAGTAGGGGCCTTCCTGGGATTAACAACTCTAATACATTGTCGAACGGGCTTACCATCCAGGTAATTTTTAATCTCATGTTCGAACATTCGAGGGTCGATTCCTGGAATCTCTTCATATGACCAAGTGAATACATCTCAAAATTCCTTGAAGAGTTCTGTGTAGATTAGAATGTCTTCTGGCAAACAATTTGCATCGATGTATACATTTTCAATATTTCAGAGGATACAAGAAATATCGATCGTGACAGTAGGGGAGATACTCTCCATGTTTCCTTTGGTTTAAATTCCATGCGTATCAAGCGGAACTACGACATCACCAACTATCTCGCTCAAATTAGATCTAAAATCAACTTGCTCGATTCTGGAAAGATCTAGGGGGAAATAAGAGCGATGATGCATATCATTTGAAGGTTTCTTAGAACCATTGATGGCCTCAATGATAGATTCATCCGAAGGAAAAGTATCATCAAGGTAGTCACGTGAACAAGACGATGAAGTGGCCCAAACGGGCTCCAAAACAAGATCATCCTCATCCGTCTTCGAGGTAACAGGATCTAGATCAATGGAAGAGTCAAGAAAAACTTGGTACGCAATTGTTCTTGTTGATAGTGCCATGACCATTCCAAAATATAATTGACCATCACAAGACATCGTCGGGAAAGGTAGGGTCCACGGATCATTAAAATAGGAAGTGTGGAAAAGAGTGAACCTCTCTAACGAAACTGGCCTACTGGATATGGCATATATATGGTGAAATGATGCCATGAAGTTGAAGTTACCCATAATGGATGAATACATTTTGACACTGATATTATCAGTTGTCGGATGATAATTTTCAATCAAAGGGACTGATGGTGCAACAGATGCCTTGGGGCTAGTGTACGCAAAGTAAAACTAGTCGATCGTCACAATATTCCCATCATGAGGAAAACAAAGAGTACGAAATATGGGCAATATGATTGAAGTCATAGAGTAATTCCAATTGAGTCCTAGTAACAAGTTATAGTCAAGGGGCGCATCAACCACCTCGACAACCACCTCTACCATCTTCCCACCTAACTAGACCATAAAGTCAGGAAGAATAAAGTGAGGGAGAAAGGAACGAATGTCAAAATAAGTCAACATGGTTGGAGACTGAGAAAGGGTCAGAGAACCGACAACTTTCCAACAAACTAGGGATATCACACATGTTGTAGGGCCTTCATCAACAACATTACGTTTGATGGTATACTTTGAGTAACCCACGTGGATTTGGAATGCCACATGTTAAGGAAAGAGAGGCTTCACATCTGTGACATCAAACATGATAAATTTTGAGCCACAAGAATCTAGAGCTCTTAACGCAGATATCAAGGAATTCCTTTCTAAAGGACATGCCTGGAGTACCTCAAGAGATGACATCGCACAAGGGGTTTGACCTAGGTCCTCAACAATAGAGTAATTTTGGGTGAATTTAGCATTAGGATTGTGGGTATAGCGCTTGAGTACTCCTTTCGGAATACGAGGCAGGGGATCTGGTTTTTCAATCTGTAAGGGCATCTATGGAGGATGGGGAGACTCTAAACTAGGTAACGTTTGTGGATAACTTTAATCGCAATACTGGGTGGCTACATTAACATCATATTTAAACATATTGATGCATAAATGGTCACCGTCTTACGCTGATGGGTTTTGACTCCCACTCTCCACATTTCTAGCATTCGAGGAGCTCAAGGCCATGTGTTTTTTATGTGAAAAAGGATTAGTCAACACGAAGGGTAGTAGACATAAAATCCTCATAGCTTCCACAAGTTTGGGGAATAAATGGGTAAGGAGATCGTCTATACAAAGCTTACAGGGAAAATTCATCTTCTGCCTTTCTTTCTTTCCCTCACCAACATTATTATTCGACTTCTCATTCTTACCATTGTCCTTGGGTTTGTTATTATTCTTCCCACCCTTATGATTATTATTACGTCCTTTATTTTATTCCCTACTGGTTGTTGGTTACCATTTGAGTTGGTTGACGATTGCATAAAATGCATATTTGTTGACTGAGTGGGATTGGAGGACACAGACGAAACTGACCCTCCTACAGATTGGTTTTGATACAATTATTTCAAGTGGATTTTCATTGAGTCTATGGATTTCACATTAACGAAGCCTACAATTCCATCGGCATGAGGCCCAAGATTTTGTCTAGGGTCATAGTTTGACCTTGGTGCATCTGGAAGAATCTTGTATAACATCCCATACTAATCATATATAAGACCTAACTATTGGGATTTAAAAATCACTTATTCCTCAAATGTAACCCTAGATGTATAAAACATCCTTCAAAAAATAAGGCAGGAGATACTTGAGGAACCAATTTAGCAGGAATTTTGGGGGTATGTAGGCCTTTATCAACCTCTTTTTCCTACACCACTCCTATATGTGATCTGAGATATGAGTGTCCTTGTCATGACGAAAGTTCGACAAAAGTTCTATGTCAACATCATAATGAACTAGCAATTGGAAGTGGTTGAGGAAGACTAAAACCAACTAGTTAAAAGTCTTGTATGCCCGCCTAGGTAGATCAATATACCATTTCATGGAAAACCCCATGAGTCTGCGTTGAAACAATCTTAGCTGAATAGAATCATTGTTAAGGGAATTTGAAGAGCACCAAAGATGAAAGGTGGTAATGTGATCACCAGGATCCTCAACAGTTTTACCCTTGAATTTTGGAATATATGAAGGAATCCTAGTGGGGATGCGGGGCCATGTTGGATCATGACACATGGGGTCTTTCATTAACTTAGACAAGTCTGGAATATTGAGCATGGCCAAAAAATGGATACAGGGTTGCATCATCTAGACCCAGTCTCTCTAGAAGTATTGTTGTTGGGGAATCACAACCCATACAAGGTTCTGGTAAGCACCATGGCCCTTTCCTAGATTGTAAGACCCTCCTCTAGACGTATTCATGAGGGGTTGTTTGGGAACCATTCCAATAAGGAAGTTCTCATGAGGGTTGTAAAAAATTCCCCCAGCCGGAGTGGCTCCAAGTTGGGGGTTTCCCAAGGTATGAAACTCAACTCCACCAGGTGTGAATCCATAGGATAAAGGTGGATTCGTCATACCAAACATGTTGGTTAGAATCAATATAGAGGAGGTGGGTGTAAAGGATAGTATGAGAGCAGTAGCTTGTCTGCCATGTTGGTTACTCCATCCAGAAGGAACAGGATTATACCCAGGGTTAAAAGGAGGAAATCCGTCAATAGTAGGAGTCATTTTTGGGACATGAGTACCACCAAATGATAATCGAATATGTGGAGGAGATGTGCCCCCAAGTCCAATGATAGTATGCGTACCAGTCACTGGGATGGAGGTTGAAAATTTTGATGTGAAGTTAGGCATACCATAGGAAAAAGGACTAAAGGTCATAGGGATGGATTGAACATTATAGTTTTGTGAGTGACAAAGGGACCCAAAAGGTTTCGTGTATATAGGTAGAGTATTAACTATAGGACAGGCAGAGGTGATGGTAGGAACCTTCGACACTACAACCATTGTGGTTGAAGGTGTTGAAGGGGTACCATTAACTATAGTAGGTATGAGAGTGAAAGGACTCCCAATATATTGCTGACTCAATTCAATACTCAGCCTTGTATGATCACAAGTCTAATAAGTGGATGTGTGTGTACCACGTTTGATAACTTTACACCTTTTTGAAGGAAAATACTCAAAATACAGTGGTAACTGTAAAAAGCGGTGAGACCTGTGGGGAAGCTGGTCTAGCTCCACGATGATTCAAGACCCGAGATATAAAAAAAATCCTAAGGCCAGCTAGTAATAAAAAAGGACACCAAAATAAAATCCAAAGGAAAATATGCACACAAACAGGGTAAAGTGGTTGAAAGGGGCCTCCCTACCTAAAGTAGGTATGCCTCTCCCAAGAGGGGCCTAAGACTCCATGCTAAATATATGAGCTATCATAATCAGTTATAAGGCCCCTCATGGGATTAACAACCAATCAGTTAGATCCCCTTGGAGAGGTAATACTCCATAAAGGTTGTTCATTGTTCGACCCTTATCTGACCCAGGGTACCTACAGACTAACCCCTACAAGTAACCTATGTGGTGACTAAGTTAAGAAACTAAGAAACCATGATATAACCGATGCACAAGTGAACATTCGCAAGTTAGGTCCATCGGATGGGAAGGGTAACAAATCCTGAAACCTTGAAAGCATCGCCTCTCATAGAGGTAAAGGTACTAGCAAGATCCCCATATACGAATAGATACACATAAATATATATGATGCTAAAAAGGTATCTGACGCTAAGAATATATTACCAATTATACAATGGATTTATCCACTCCCTTAGTCAAACATATATGTTGATTTAATAGACTTGGAGAATTTTACTCACAAAATCCTATTCCAAGGCTCTAAATCCTAAGCTAGTTTGTGCACCCTAGAAAATAAAATCGTTATTAATCAATTTTAAATTATCAGCGTTACTTTTAGTGGCCTTGTTTACTCAAAAAGGTGCGTTTTTGAAACTAATGATGTTACGAATCAACAAGTAAAATAAATGAATATGAATACAATGCAAAGTCCTAACTTCAATTCCCAATAAATGATATGTTTTTCAAAATGCAATTCTCAATTTAGTTATGCAATTCCAAATAAGATGACATATTTCTTTACATGTACTAAGATCAATGATAAAGACTCAAAAGATCGAATGCCAACAATGTAAAATGCCTAATATTTTTTTATTTTCAATATAAATAATGAAAATGCAATGACTGAACAACAACTTGATATAAAAACTCTATTGTATGTAAACAAACACAAACCAAGTAGGATATCAAGAAGCAAACACGTAGCCCAAGATGTAAGGACAATCAAATGAAAAGGATGATGAGAAATGCACCGCCCAAAAAATCAACCATAGAAAGGTTTCCTGTGATTCCACAGACACTTAACAGTCATAAGAGAGATCCAAGAAGACTCAACAATCATCAAAACCTACCCGACAACCATCAAAACAAAAAAACAAGCAACAAAAGTTGATATACGCGACTGTTCAGGGGAAGAGTGTGTATATATGCCTCTTGTAGAAGGAAAACACAGGTATGTACACGACTATCAGGTAAAAACCTATATGTGTTAAAACACATCCATGCTAAGGAGAAGGATAAGAAATGTAGACTTGGAATGAACATAGGATTTCAGGTAGTCATACGACAATGAAATCAATACAAATGAGAGCAATCTAAGGAGAAAAACACTCCAAACCCTAAAAAAGAAGATTATTTCACAAGTATGGTTGCCAATTCTGTTACGAGGAAAATATCTCTATGGCTAGGGGTAAACCACAATAGACGGAAATGAATGCAGAAATCAACTCTAATCTCAATTATGCTATATAAACAAATATGATAGCAAGACAAGATAAAAGGCCTACCTCATCCATACATTCGATGAAGTCCACCTTTGAGAACTTGACTCAAAGAAATACACCTGCAACTTATCCTAAACAACCAAGAAACACAAGCATATGGTGATAATATATAATGTTAGCACATTCAATAGCATAATCCATCAACATTCATAACAAATGCACCCATGGAATAACAATTTAAATATTTTCAAGATAATAATTGGACGAGAAAATAGTATTTCTATTAAAATGTAATCAGTAGAATTGAATGAATTACAAACTTCTGTGTCGGCACGATTAATAATCGAGAAACTAAGTCCCTTCCAACTGGGCCTCCACCACTTCAATCCTCCACCAAAGGCAAGCTCATATAAGAGAGACAATGAGGTTCTCAATAAAGTAGGGAATAGCTTGGGGGATGAACAATGTGTTCGGACTTAAAAGGACAAAGGGATGCAGACTCAATATGAACTAAATAATTTCTCCAGAGTAACTTTTCTCTCAAAGTTCAATTCTTCTCCTCTTTTCCATAGCTCAAATTTGGCCCATGTATAGATTTCAAGAGGAATTGAAGGGCCAATTCAAAATATTTCCAATATATGGAAGGTCAAGGATCATGGATCTTGTGATGTGACATGGAAACCCGACACCATTTTTAAATTTTGGGCATAAAATTCGATGTAGGGAGGCTATAGTGGTGTAACCTATGTATACGCATGTTGTACAATAGGTAGGGTGTGTATATGTGTAAAAATAATGATTTTAGCTTTGGGATTTGAAAAAAGGGACTTCAAGTCTACATAGGGAAATGGAAAAGGGCCTTCTCTGAAAGTTTGCATAGAGTGAGGAAAATCTTGCTATAACAACTGACTAGACAGATGACATTAGGAGCACAGTAGCATCAGACACCATCTAGGAAGACTTATGGGCATCAAGATACGGCCAGAGGAAATATGTTCTTGATACCGTGATGACAGACTCCTCAGTAGAGGACTCCTTGCATAGGACCACAACAACAACAATGTCATCTGGAGCAACAACAACATTTTAGGCATGTTCAACAGAACATACCACGATCACATACTTCTAGGCCAACAACTTCCACTTCGGGGACAAGGAGCACATAACTGAAGAATGAATGTTAGACATGTGGAGAGCCACATTAGCAATGATATTTTCCAATTAAGAAGCCCAAAGTGGATGTATCCTCAGGACCCATTAGATTTGGATATTTGGGCAAGGCCCAGAAGATACACGCAATGGTGAACAACTGCTAGGATGAACACTAGTCCAATGTGCTCGAGACGTCAGGTATGATCACCGATCAAACTTTTAGTATTTTTATAGGTCTATGGGATACAAATATATTTATTTATAGTTCATCTCTAAAGAGAACTAAGGTAAAGGGATTCAAGCAGGACGATTTCATATACGTAGAAATGGCATGGGTGCCAAATCAAAAGTTGGAGGAAAGGTTATGGAGTGTAGCATTAACTTAGGTGATTTTGTAATGAAGTCTAACCTATACATCATGATCTTAGGATATTATGACATAGTGATTGACATAGACTGGTTCGAATCATATGATTCAACACTTAACTGTAAGAAGAAATGGTTAAGTTTGATGGATGATTTGAGACAGAGTAGAGTGATTGTAGGAAGAAACAAGGGAGTCTCCTTAAGGTTTATTTCTTACTTACAATTGCATAAGAGTATGCACAAGGGATTCAATTTATATGCAATATTAGCACTAAATTAAAAGGGCGAGGAGAAAGGATTAGAAAAAATCCATCTAGTACAATAGTTTGAGGAAATATTTCCTCAAGAAGTAATAGTTTTTCCACCAGAAAGATTTAGATTTTACCATAGATTTTACTCATGGAACTAAACCGATTGAAATAACTCCCTACTGAATGTCGACACTGGAATTGAAAGAGTTGAAAATGAAATCGAAGGAGTTGTTGGATTTAGGACTTGTATGTCTGAGTGTATCGTCGAGGTGTGTTCCAGTGATTTTTGTTAGAAAGAAGGATGGATTGTGGAGGTTTTGTATTGACTACCATCAATTGAATAAAGCTACAATCAAGAACCAATATCTGTTTCCAAGGATATATGATTTGTTTGATCAAATGAAAGGAGCAATCGTGTTTTCGAAGATTGATTTAAGATTGGGATATCATTAGTTATAGAAAAAGGTGAAAGATATCTCTAACACAGCATTTAAGATGATATTGAGACACAATAAGTTTATTTTTTTACCGTTAGGATTGGCGAATGCCAAGGGGGTATTCATGATTTTGAAGAATGGAGTGTTCTATGAATACTTGGACAAGTTTGTTAAATTATTTATTGATGACATATTGATTTATTATCATATAAAACAATAACATGATGAACACCTGATATTGGTTCTATGATGTCTAAGAGAAAAAAAATGTACAGGAAGCTATCGAAATGCTATTTTTACCAATCGAATATTCAATATTTGGGACATATCATATCTGGTGAAGGTATCATTGTGGAACTAGGAAAAGTAGAGGCCATTATGGAATGGAAAACACCGATAAACGTACAATAATTATGTAGCTTTATGGGTTTAGCGGGATATTATCAACGGTTTGTTGAAGGTTTTTCAAATATAGCAAATACAATCATGTAATTGCAGAAGAAAAAAAGAAGTTTGTATGGACTGAGAAATGTATGGAATCATTTGAAAATAGAAAAGAGTTGTTGACGACAATGCCGATACTAAAGGTCCCAGACATGGACTTATTGGTATGCATAGACGCATCAAAGGAAGGTTTAGGTGGAGTTTTGATGTAAGACGATCTAGAGTGATCACTTACATTTCAAGGAAATTGAGAATGCATAAGGAAAACTATGAAACACACGACTTGGATTTATTATCAATTTTATATTACTTATGCATATGGAGACATTATCTGATTGGAGGAAAATTAAAATTAAATACATATCCCTGTGGAATGCAGCATATATTTACACATAGTGACTTGAGCGCGCGACATAGGTGTTGGTCAGAATTACTTAGAAAATACGACTTTGAGATCTCATATATTAAAGGAACAATGAATAGAGTAGCAGATGCATTAATTCAAATACCACATATATTCTCGATAATACCTCTTAGGATGAATATGTGAGAAATTATTCTATCTGTATAGTTTTATGATGATTGGTACAAGTTAAGGCTAATACTGGACAAGAAACCATGATGGTACCTAATTTTGAAGGTTATTCATTTGACAATGAAGAATTATTGATATTTAAAAATAGAATTTATGCACCGCCTAACAATGAATTAAAAATTTTGATCTTAGGTAAAGCTCATCGAGAAATTTACATGGCTCATCTGGGAGTCACGGAGATGAAGGAAAACCTTAATCATTTATTCTTCTAGAAAGGAATAAACGAGGACATATTTAGTTATGTGGCGAAATGTCTAGAATGTAATCAAGTGAAGGATGAACATAGACATCCAATAGGATTTCTACAACCACACAGTATTCCTGAATCGAAATGGGAGGTAATATCGATGGATTTTATTGTTGGATTTCCACTAACGACAAGGATAAAAGATTCAATTTTTTTGGTAGTTGACACTCTGACAAAGAGTGCACACATTATTCTAATGTGTACAACATATCAGGCACTAGACTTAGCTACAATGTTTTTTACGGAGATTGGGATATTACATGGTGTACTAAGAAGGATCATATTTGATCAAGGATCAATTTTTACAGGATGGATTTGGACCAATTTCCAAGAGGCCTTGGGAACAAAAATAATTTTTAGTACAACATATCACCCAGAGAAAGATGAAAAAACATAAATAATGAACCAGATTTTGGAGGATATGTTGCGTATGTATATAATGGACCAACAAAAATGTTGGAAAGATGTTGGGCTCTAAATATTTCCTAAAATATAACCTCTATGCATCATCCAAAGGTAGGTGCTAGCATAAGTGTTTTACTTGTCGCATACGTAGATTCTTACCTTCTGTTTTCAATACCCTTCCTCCAGAGATGCAACCCCTGCAAAGGGACAACAATTGTAACAAAAGGAACGGAAATTGTTTCGTTCAAATGAATAACACTACTTACAAAAGGAACAACAATCATGACAAGGGAGCGGTAGTCGTTATATTGGGCTGAACTAATGTTGTGTTAATTGAGTTATAGTACTTGCCCAACTATCTAATTTGTCAACCTGGGGTTTGTAAACTGATGAAGCACACACAAAGTATATGCAAGATTGAAGCAGAACTAATCTAATCTAATTTTTAAGCTACGACAGAAATTGAATCATTATTCTAACACAGGACTGAAATTGAATCTAATATAACACATGACTGAAATAGAATCATTAATCTAACACAAGACTGAAATAGAATCATTATTCTAACACATGACATAAATTGAATTGCATAAATGAAATTAATCTAGGAATGGGAAATTGCGTGAAGGAAATTAATATAGGAATGGAGAACTATATGAAAGAAAATAAAATATGACATGTGAAGAGTTGAATGGAATAACAACATTTGAGAGCTCTCACCAATGAAACAATCTTATATTACAATAATCAAATCAATCTTCATAAAAGAATAATGAAAGCATGAAAACCAAAACCATGAATCAAATATAAGAATCCCTTTCTCTTGCAAATCCTAATGACTACCATTAATGACTACTCTAATTCCATATTCTAATTGAATCCTCATGAAGAGAGAGCACTCTGTTTTATACATGAGATCCTTGAAGATAAGATAACCATCTCATTATTACAGATCCACTTTTTTCTCAACCTATTTCCCATTATTACAAAATATATTCCCTTCAAATCCTGACACATATCTCTCATATATATTGGATAAGATATGACAACCAAATATCCATGATATTATCCTTGAATTATCTCCTCAAATATTGAAATGTTGGAGGAATTATTCGATAAGTCCTTTTGAATTAATCCTTCACATATTCCTACACATTACAAAGCTCACACATTTTTGAGATATATATGAAAACATGTTGATTTTCTAATATTTAATCACAAATTCCCTTTTTAATACTAAAATGAATAAAGTGGAAAATAATAAGGTGAAACCCAAGTATGATATCGTGAAAGGTTAATGGGGCAATGAAATGTAGAGAATGGTGAAGGGAAAGGTGGATGAAAATAGGACATTTCTGAGCCCCAACAGAAGACTTCTTTCAATTAGTAGAATTTGCATACAAAAACATTTACCAAGGTATGATTAAGATGGAATCGTTTGAGTTCCTTTACGGAAAACCATGTCAGACGTCTTTGAGTTAGGATTGAATTGAGGATAGGGTCCTGGTAGGACTAGAATTTATCCAATGCATGTAAGAATCAATGCAATCAATAACACATAGGATAAAAGAAGCACAGCATCAGAAAAATATTTGTGTTGATGTGCATCGCACTGACCGTAGTTATGCAGTTGGAGATAGAGTTTTCTTATCGGTAAAAATGAAAAAGAGTTCAATAATGTTTGGAAAGGGTGCTAAAGTCTCTTCTAGTTTTGTGGGACCTTTCTTGGTTGTGGAAAATAAAGGACCCATGGCTTATTGACTATTCTTTCTTGATTCTTTGAGGTGTATGCACAATGCATTTCATGTATTTGTTTTATAAAATTATATTGTTGATTCATCACATGTTATTGACATGAGTTCTTTGCAGATGTCGAACGAGGGTTCTCTCATGACGGAGCCAATATACATTCTATACCATCATGTTCAATAGCTACGGTGTCGAATAGTCGATCAGGTCAAGGTCTAGTGGGACAACTATAGTCGACACTCAACTACCTAGGAGGATGCATACATGATGCATAAAAAATTTCCTTACTTATTTGATAGATTAGACATATAGATCTATGTCAGATACATTTATTTACTTTCATTTGTATATTGTATAAAGCTCAGGATGAAGTTTAAAACAAGAGAGGGTGTATGTAATATCTCGTTCTATCGAGCACACTTTTATTGACTTATTATTTAAGGACACTTGCGTCAAAGTGATCCGGTTATGGTGCATTATGATTTCGATTCGATGACTGGTTATATGATGATGATGATGATGTATTGTGACTTATTATTTTTTTAATGTATATGTATTGACATATTCTATTGATGAGTTTTCTTGAGTGTCCAAGACACATGACAAGTTAGGGATGTTGATGGCATCAATGGACTACCTTGGACTCTGGATTGAGTTAAGGAGTGGAGTTGATGCAGGCTTGACGATGCTTGCTAATCTGATTCACATAAGGAGTAAAGGGCCCATGCAAAGATACCAAACATTTGAGGAAGAGGTGTGGAAGTGTCCCTATCACGGCCTACTAGCACTCACGTCGTGGTCTGAATTGTAGGTTAACAATTACCTAGTTTGAGAGGCCATCGATTTCGTGAGGGAGGACTGAGATAATCACTCACGAATATTTATAAGGGGAATGCAATAAGGCATAATCATTATTCCCTATAAGCCTTTAGTCTCTCACAAGGTTGACCGATTAGAGTGTTGACTCCAAGGGTCGGACAAACTTCCAAAACAAGTCAAAGGTGAGTGACACACTTGGATAATGGAGGTGCACCTTGAAGGGAAGATCACATAATTAAACATGAGTCAATAAATCTAGGTTTCCTAGAAAAAACTGAAATGTGCATACCTTGTTATAATAAAATATTAATTAACTACTAAATTATAAACTTTGAATCCTATCAAGATTCTAAGCCTAAGTCTATTCTAAGTATATGTCTAATTTAAATAAAGTACTAAATAAAATATGAAATAAGTTAAAATATTTGAGATAAAATTAAACTCTAGGAAAAGAGGGAATACAAAATTAAAGGTTGGGAAAATTGCGCATGTGTGCATGAAAATAATAAAAGGGATTTTAAAAATAGAAAGATATAAAACATGAGAGAATAGGTTTACACATAGAATAGCTTCTTGAGTCAAACTACCAATAAGTCTAACTAAAAGAAGATTCCTAGTCAAACTCTAATTAAGATCTAGTTAGGAGACACTCATTAAACGAGAATTTGGGGAACAAAGGGACAATTAAGAGAGAAAATAGGAACACATTGGGGAATGTGAGGGAAATTGGAGTTTTAAATAAAATAAAAAGGGTAATTACTTGTGCAACTTGGGGAGAGTATGACAAGTGTGTGGCTGAATAATAATAATTTAATTTAAAAATTAATAATTTAATTATGTTTGAATAAGGATATGTGTCATTGGGGATTATTCTATAAAACAAATGGTGTGCAAGGTAAATGGGGCTCACATTTGATTAGTACTATTATGTTTCCAAATTTTTGGTTCACTGTGTTTTACTTGTGAGAGTTGGGATTTCAAGATTGAGAAAGAGTAGAATCTCTTCCTTGCGAGGCAATCTTGGAGCTACTAGTTTTGGTTTCTTGTGTGTGGCCCCTTTTCAACTCGGGGGGATAAGGGGGAAGAAGAGTACCCTTAGCATTGGTTAGGAGGCACATGTGAAGTATTGGGATTGGAAAGTGGGAACAGAAAGGATTATCACAATACTACATTGAATATCATCATCATATTTCATTATCTCTTGGTTACAATATTGTGAATATCAATTTTTTAATTTGTTATGTTAGAAATTTTACGATTTTTATATTGTTGCTTAAACTAGATAATCAATTCGCAAAGGTATGAAGGGTGGTCAAATCCACCAATGTAATGTTGTAAATTGATTGTATATGATTTAATAATGAGATTTAGATGGATATTATGTATAGTTACCATTATACGTTTCATTTCTTGTATATTGGAATTTTGTGACTTTATGCATCGACTTGATGATATATTATTGATGGATCATTATTTTAAAAATTATATATATTGCATGGAGTTAAATGGCATACACACCGTATTACCTCTCTGTATAATTTTTTTACAGATAAAAAAATTGAATAATGTTTTAAAGGAGTAAACATATGAGAGTATTTTGCGGTGTAAATGATCTCAATAATATAGTATGGATAAAAATCAGTCTAGGTATGGCGTTAATCCTTCAGGAATAATGTAGTCCTGAACGATTTTTATTTTCAAGTAAACCCATATCTAAATTACAATGATAATGAATGTGTACATTTGAAGCGTTTTTCAATTTTAATGTTAGTGGGGAAGTTGCTAATCTGGATAAAATTTTATCTAGTGTTCCCACATGATTAACAAATCAAAAATGACACACTTGTGAATGAAACTAAAATTCCTTCTTCCTAACCAGTTACCGTTAAATTGGACTCGATAGTGGTACCAGATTTGAACCAAAATATTCCTCTGATAGTGTTAATCTACCTCTCTACGATGGTAGTATTTAAATGAAGCCAACATAGAATAACATTGTAGTAGTTCACAGAGTTGTACCACCACTGTGTGCTATCACAAGTCAAATTTACTTGACTTAAGTCTAGCAATTATGTGAATTACTAATACATGACCTATATTTATAAGTAACGGAAATTTAAAACGCAAACTCTCTGATAATTTATTTTGGAGGTATCGTTGAGTAATGATACAATGGATCCAGAAACAAGTGTTCCACCCTTCTCATCCGTCATTCTTAAAGCATCTGATCATTATTTTGAGCTCGGATTGAGTTAATAAATTTGTTAATTGTTTTATAGATCTAGTTATTACGAGAGACAAGGAAGATCGCTTGATAACTGTCTCTGAGTATAAGTTTAATGAATTGTTTATATTGAATGTCCATTCATTCTATGTCCTTAATATTTATCAAAACACTTGGACTTCGCAATTTTATTAGTGGAGATTTCCTTAGCTTTGATAGGTTGATAGAGTTTAATTGTAACTATAAATGATCTTTCGTATAAAAATTGGTCAATGTCTTTGGATTGTAATTAATAATGAACATGAGTATGAACGATGTCCCTAATTTATGACCAAGATAGCCTCTATCGTTGATATTTTTCATGTCGTTGAGAGGAGCTACCATCTTAGTACAAATCAGAATGTCAATATATAGTGATACTGAGATCAAGGATTAGATTTGTATCGCCCTTGGAGTAACAAAAGTTTAAATCGAGACTTTTCCTTCTCAAGAATTGGCAACCTTGTTTTATGTCATCGAACCCTTTCAATATCATCTAGGTTGTTAATAACTCTCTTATATGTACCACTATTAAGAACTATTATTAATTACAGTGATAAATTTCATTAACCTCCTCTTAAGGAGAAAAAAATAATCGTTTCTTGCTTACAACGATGAATTTCGATGGTCTATTTTAATAGTTATGGAGTCATGATGAGTTATTGTCCAGTACAAATAGTCTAATATTGCATTTTAATATCAATTTATAAGTGGTAAAAACCCTCACAGGGCATTATATGTAAGACCTGGTCATACTCATAAATTTTACGCATATTACTTAGTTAACTACTATCATGATTAATATAGATTATCTCATAACCCAACTATGTTGGAGTGTAGTTTATCAATAACATAAATGGATAATATTTCTACGATTATACAATTTATATTTCATTGTCTTTATATTCATAATTATGTTTGAACTCTGAACGAAATTGTTCCAATCTCCTTTCTTTTTTCTTAAATACAACGATCAACAAAAACCTTGTATCGAATTCTTAAATACAAATATATAGTAGTCAATTAATAAACAATTAGTTAAAGATAAGGTTGATTGCTAAAATTTATTAAATGAATCAACTCTTAAAATATCCTCTATTGTGATTTTTAAATGGCTAGTGGAAAGAATATAAAATATCTCACTAAATTTTACACTATGCGCAAATTGGATATTTGTCCTTATCACTCATATTCATATTGGAACCTTAATAGACTATTGGAATTGTTTTCTTATAATAATAAATTTCCTTATTGTTGAATAATTTAATGGTGACATTGTGTATTGATAGAATAAATTTTAATGATTAGTGTACTTAAATATGGAGAGAAATTATACAATAAGGATGAATGAAAATATTTATAGGTTGGTTTTGTGAATTTAATATCATATCATATGTTGAATTATTTCCAATTATAGAACAAATCCTCTTAAGTCTTTAGTTTATTTGATTGTTATACTGATCAACTTGTGCATTGGTATGATCTTTTGAAATAAACTGGCTTACATTGTTGTTTCACTATAAATTGTTATGATGTGTGTTTTGGAATGGAAATGGGGTTATGGGAATTATATACATTCATGTTACTCAGAACAGTTGCCAGTCCTGATACCATAAATGGTCAAAATAAATTGGATGAATTCTAGACTTGAGCGTGGATTATGTGTCTTGGAGGTCCTAAACTTGCAGGATAGGTTGGGAGGGTAAACATCTTTGTTATCCTTATGTGACATCTTTAATATATGTTATACAGTGATAGTGTATCTAAATCTGTCCTTATATAGAGATGTTTTAAAAGAGAGATTGTGTAATTATTGATATATGTTAATGTAACACCTGTTTTGAATGATGTTTCAAAAAACAAAAAAAATCCACTATTGTACTCAGTTACTTTATCATCTTAACAGAGGGATTCTTACAGTCTCTGCTAATGGAATACATGGTATCGAAAGGATTAAATTACTTAGTTTATAAATTTAGATTGCTTCTGCATCGAATAATTTAATTTAATATTTAATTCCTTATCCATTGGTATTGTTTTTGATTGATATGCAAATACTTTGCTTATGTTTATAATAAGAAAGAATTACCTTGTAATGAATATCTTTACTCACTCATTATGTGATTGATGCAAATAAACTAATTATGTGCCTCTCTTTTATGTGAAGAACCCATCATATTGCGCCCAACACCCAACACCTTCCTCAGGTTGTGGATTCAAGTCTGAGTTCTACGCCTCTACATACAGGTCCAAATATTCTTACCCTATTATGAACTTTATTTACCTACTATTTTATTTTATAAAACCAAATATAACCAGTTAATACCAATTTGTCTTCAAGTTGCAATTATCATTTTCTCTCGACTCAAGAAGAGGAAGGATGGAAAGGTATTCAGGTTCCTTTAAAATGATTCAACTTTGGAGGAACATAACTATGTTTTCACTCATTTACTTTGCCTATGCTATTGTAACCTGTACACTATTTTGGTTTATGAAATATTTGTTTATCCATATTAATATATATTATGCAGACTCTGTTTTTTTATAATGGTAATACAATGCATATTCTTTTCAATCTTTATCATGAAAACATCTAAAGTTGATTAAAAGAGATAAATCATAGTACTTTTCTATAGGTAACATT
>JASDQU010105696.1:46790-86535 GCA_032191745.1 Picea mariana | reverse complement strand
GAAATATCTACTTGAATGACTTAGCTTGTGGGAGTTGGGATACCCATCTCGGTGAGGAGTAGTAGCTCGGCCTTGCGAGGTGAGCTAGTATCTAGTTGAATCTATGGATAGTGTGTGTGGCCCCTTTGCAACTTGGGGGGATAAGGGGGAAGAAGAGTACCCCTAGAATTGGATGGGAGGTACTGATGAAGTCTTGTCGGTCAGCAAGCAGGAGTTGCACGGAGCACGTGGGACATCACTCAGAGCGAGCGATCAGGAAACGGTACGCTCTCTTCATTTTTGTATGGTAGATTGTTGTAGGATTTATGCTTGGATCTGCATGTTTAATGGAGTAAGTACTGTGATTTTTTAGATTGAGGAATGAATTTCTTTCATAGCCTAGCTCAATGATTGATTGAATCCCATGGCCTTTGTTTCCCTGCATGTCTTGACCTCCTTGTGGTGTTTGATTGTGAACATTGTGGTTGTTTTTCCTATCATCCCTAGCTCATCATTCCTTGCCTGGGCAGTTGGCCAGGAGCCTGATCTATGGTCGGCGCTTCAGCATTAATAGACCTATGGATCTCAATGTCCTACCTTTTCGTGCAAGGATGATGACCAAAGGATGAACCTATCCATCGTCTACCTCCGTTGTCCTTGGATGATTGAATTCTTTCGGTTATCTTACTATTGTCTACAATTTGTATTTGTATTCTAGCAATGGAAAAATGAATTGATTCATGTCTACATTTTGTATTTGTATTATGGCAATGGAAAAACAAATTGATTCATGTCTGGATTTTGTATTGGTATTCTTGCAATAGAAAAATGAATTGATTCATGTCTGCATTTTGTATTTGTATTCTGGCAATGGAAAAATGAATAGATTCATGTCTGCATTTTGTATTGGTATTCTAGCAATTGAAAAACGAATTGATTCATGTCTTCATTTTGTATTTGTATTCTAGCAATGGAAAAATGAATTGATTCACGTCTGCATTTTATATTTGTATTCGAGCAATGGAAAAACGAATTGATTCATGTTTGCATTTGTCATTGGTAACTTGGAAATGGAAAAATGTTTTTTCTTTTAAATGTTGCCAAAGATTGCCATTTTAAATGCCCATGTTTTTCTTTCAAATGAGACAGAGATTGTCGTTTAAAATTGCTCACATTTTTGCTTTCAGATGAGACTGAGTTTGTTATTTTAAAAGCCCATGTTTTGCGTTCAAATGAGACTGAGATTGTTTTTTTCATTTTCCACGTTTTTGCATTCAGATGAGACTGAGTTTATTGTTTTAAATGCCCATGTTTTTTCTTTCAAATGAGAATGAGTTTGTTGTTCTAAATTCCCACATTTTTCCTTTAAAATGAGACTGAGTTTGTTGTTTTAAATGCCCACATTTTTTCTTTCAAATGAGACTAAGATTGTCGTTCTAAATGCCCACATTTTTTATTTCCAACGATGGACTGAGTTGTTGTAGAAATCACCCATGAATTTAGCCTTTTAAATATTAAATTCACTTGCCAGAATGACCACGGTTTTGGTAAATAAAAATTGACTGTGTGCATGTTGAATTCGCCCACCCTTTTTTTTGATATTCAATTCATAACTGAATTGCAGTAATGAACATGATTTCACCTTCAAACTGTGACTGTGTTTTCCCTTGAGTGATGGACTGCGTTGATGTTGATTGGATACATTTTCCTTTAATTGTTGAGTTGTTGTTGACTGGGAACGATTGGCCACCATGTGGGCACTGAATTTTTACTAATTTTTCCACAGCGAATTAAATGGATATTAGTTAGTTAAATGCCTTACTATTGCTAGATTCGTTGCTATGTAATGGTTGCATTAAATGCCTTCATTTTTTCCAGCAAATAAAATGGATAACAATGAGTTAAATGCCTTGTTATTGCTAGATTCCTTTTTATGTAATGGTCATATTAATTTCTAGAACAATTGCTAGAGCAATGTAAATGGTCAGCAGATTCATTCTTTGGATTAAATGACACATCGAGTTAAATGTTAACTAACACCCTAAATGCCTTGCTATTGTTGTATTACTGGTTATGACAATAGTCATGTAAACTACTTTGTTAGTGCGCTTTTAATTATCGTGTTAATGGTCATGTAATTGCCTTGTTATTTCTATATTAATTGTTAAGTAACCACTATGTTAATTTCCTCGATAAATTGCTCCAGCTCTGCTAATAGTTAGTAGTTTCCTTCTAATATTATTAGACAGATAGTATTGTTAGTTAAGTCAATATAACTAGACTACATGCTGAGATTTAATTGTTCATAAGTGTTATAATGATATAATTCTACTTTAAGATTGTAAATGTTGTTATTTAAGTTAATGTCTAGTTGGGTGGATTATTTGGATTAACAAAGACTTGACCGATTAGGTTGTGTTAAAGATTAAAATTTGATTGGTAAGTAAGGAATGGATTGCAAATTTCAGACTCGCTGGATTGATATTTAATTAAGGATAGAGGGAATTTATAATTATGGTTTTAGTATTGACCACATAGAATTGCAAAATTAATTTTATTAACGTTTATTTAGTGAACGCATTATTGTCTAATTGTAACTTGACGTGCCCCGTTAGAATGGAACTCTTGTTAAAATTGAATGTAATCTTAGACCGGTTAGACTGGGTGATTAGTGGGGGAAAAGATGATGTCATGTGGCCTGGAGTCACCCCTTTTCTTCGTCGTCTTGTGTCTCGTCAACCTTTGTGTGGGGTAGGTATAGTCTCTTGGTCAGTATTTGGTTCCTAGATCATCAGAGTTTTCTTGAGTCTTGGTCCCTTTTATTTTTCACCAAGGTTATTGACACATCTATCACCCGGGGAACGACATGTTTCCTGACGAGGGGATCATGGTGCACCCTAGGGATACTGGCAAATGAGATCTTGGATTGAGTAGGTTCTTTTGTGTGAGTGATGACGAGCGTGCAATTTTCTCTTGGCACAAGGGTCGAAYGCCTTTAGGCGTTAGGTCCACGCGCCTTGAGGTTCTAGTATTTGTTCTTCTAGGTCATGATGTTAGGATGGGGGTGTTGTCCCTTAGCTTGTAGGTGTGGTCATGTTTGCATCGGAAGGGTAGTCGTCCTCCTTGTTATTTTGCGCATGTTTGCCAGTTGTCTTGAGTTGGTGTGTGGTGTCATAGTAACTTGTTACCTCAACTGCGTGCTAGCGTTCGTCATCAGTGGTGTGATTAAATTGTTGTCATCGTCACCTCCTTGCCTGTTAACTCCATAAAAAAAAAAATGAAAAAAAAAAAAACTTCGCTTGTTGTCGTAAAGATGGGATCGTTACATATGGTATTAGAGCATGTTCAACCCTGCGACTGTTGATGGCCAGGCTTTCAAATGCAGTAAACTCGTGAGTATTAACCATTTCATTAAGTAAAAACCTTAGCGTGTCCTCGTGGAGATCGCATTTAGAGGGCGCCCCTGAGGGTCCACAACGCTCAATAGCTAGTATCGTTAGCATCCTCTAAGATCTCAAGAGAGATGAGTTCTAGTGTCCACAAGTGTCACGGACGATGGTGTCATCGAATCATAGTTGTAGAGAAAGGTGTGTGATTCACACTTCACGTTTATGACCTCCAGCATGAAGGTCCACATGGTGGTCTTTCGACTAAAGGGGAGCACTCTTTTATGGTAGAAGATCCTCCTGCCCCTTTTGAACATGGCCATTGGTGACGTGTCATGGTATTTGTTAAAGGGATGGTTCCAGGAGAGGTATGTTTCTAAGGAATTCATTGAGCATCAGCTCAACGAGTTTTATGCCTTGCAACGAGGTAATCGCATGGTGCCCGAGTACGAGGCCTATTTTGGAGCTGTTTCAATATGCTCTGAACCAAGTTACCTAGAAACTTAAAGTCAAGAAGTTCGAGTTTGTCCTTATTGTTAAAATTCATCTTCTACTTCGGGTAATAGGAGTACTGGACCGAGGAAGGGGTGTTGGATGTGTGGGGAGCCACACTAACAGCGCAACTGCCCGGTGGAGAGGACTAGAGCATCTAGATCAGTTGAACTCCCTACCGTGGGAGATATGGGCAAGGACCATCGAATTTATGCAGCGGTGAATAACCGCCAGGCAGAGCACCAGGGGAATGTGCTCAAGACGTCGGGTACCATCACTGACTAGACCCTTAGTATTTTGATAGATCCCGGTGCAACGCTAAAAAGGATTAAGGTAAAGGAAATTTAACATGATGATTTTAGCTTCATAGAGATGGCTTAAAGAGCCAAATAAAAGGTTGGAGGAAAGGTTATAGGCTATACCCTTAACCTGGGAGAGTTTGTCACCAGGTACAACATGTACATCATGATACTAGGATCTTATGACATCGTGATTGGTATGGACTGGTTGGAATCGCATGAGACGATACTCAATAGTAAGACAAAATGGTTGAGCTTGGTCGATGATGAGGTAAAAGGATGAGTGATTGTAGTTCGGAACTAAGGAGTTTCCCTAAGGTTCATCTCTTTCTTACAGCTACGAAAGAGCATGCGCAAGGGGTGTAAGATTTATGATATCCTTGCATTAAATGAGAAGGGAGTAGCAAAAGGTCTAGAACACCTCCCGGTGGTGAGAGAGTTTGCAGACGTCTTTGTAGGGGAGTTACCTGGGATTTCATCGGAGAGGGAATTGGAGTTTACTATAGACCTAAAACAAGGGACTCAACTGATAGCTAGAATTCCTTATCGGATATCAACCCTAGAGTTACAAGAGTTGAGAATGAAGCTGAAGGAATTAATGGACCTGGGACTGACACGCCCAAGTGTGTCACCATGGGGTGCGTCTGTTATTTTCATACGAAAGAAGGATGGGTCGTGGAGGCTCTGCATTGACGACCATCAATTGAACAAGGCCATGATCAAGAATCAATATTTGTTGCCGAGGATTGATGATCTTTTCAATCAGATGAAGGGTGCAATGATGTTCTCAAAGATTGTTTTGCGATCAAGGTATCACCAGTTACAGATTAAGGAAGATGATGTCCCTAAGACTTCCTTTAAGATGAGGTTTGGACATTACAAGTTTACTGTTTTATCTTTTGGACTGACAAACACCCCAGAGGTATTTATGAGTTTGATGAATGAGGTCTTCTGCGAGTACTTGGACAAGTTCATCCAAGTATTCATTGACGATATTTTGATTTACTCTCAGACAAGGAAGGATCATGACGAGCACTTGTGCTTGGTACTATAGTGTCTGTGAGAGCACAAATTGTATGGGAAGTTGTCCAAATGATCATTTTATCAATTGAAGATTCACTACTTAGGGCATGTCATCTCCGATGAAGGCATCGTCGTGGATCCAACAAAGGTCGTGGCTATTATGGAATGGCCTACGTCGACGAATGTCCCAGAAGTTCATAGCTTCATGGGTTTAGTAGGATACTATCGATGGTTCTTCGAGGGATTTTTGAAGATAGTAAATCTGATCACGGAACTATAGAAGAAAAACAAGAAATTTGTTTGGACCGAGAAATGCACGGAAGCATTTCAGAGGCTCAAGGAGTTGTTGAAAACAACACCGATACTAAAGGTCCCTGACATGGACACAGACTTCTTGGTATGCACTAATGCATCCAAGGAAGGCTTAGGAAAAGTCTTGATGCAAAATGGACGAGTGATCGCTTACATCTTGAGGAAACTGAGAAGGCATGAGGAGAACTACGCGACGCATGATTTGGAGTTGTTAGCCATCGTATATGCCTTGAAAGTTTGGAGACACTAACTTTTTGGACAAAAATTTGAACTAAAGACTGGCCACTATGGACTATAACACATCTTTATGTAAAGCGACCTGAACGTGCGACAACGACGTTGGTTGGAATTGCTTAGCAAGTACGACTTTGAGATTACTTACATAAAAGGAATAGTGAACTGAATGGCAGATGTGTGACGATGACTGGTAAAAAGAGGTCAAGGGTTTTATTGGACAAAACACAATAATGGCACCTAGATTTGAAGGATTTTTGTTTGATAGTGATGGTTTATTGAGTTTTAAAAATAGGATTTACGTAGTGCCGAATGACAAGTTGAAGATGTTGATCCTAAGAGAGGCTCATAGAGCCATCTACATGGCTCACCCGAGAGTCACGAAGATAAGGGCAAACCTGAAACCCTTATTCTTCTGGAAGGGATTGAAAGCAGACATAGTCAACTATGTGGAAAAATGTCTAGAATGTCAGTGGGTAAAGTCTGAACATAGACACCCAACAGGATTACTACAGCCACACGCTATTCCAGAATCGAAATGGGAGGTTATTTCGATGGATTTTATTGTTGGATTTCCACTGACGGCAAGGAGACATGACTCAATTTTCGTAGTAGTAGACACTTTGACAAAGAGTGTTCACTTTATTCCTATGCATACGATATGTCAAGCACCTGAGATAGCTAGAGTTTTCATCAGTGAGATTGTGAGGCTGCATGGCATGCCTAAGAGGATTATATCCGATCGAGAATCGGTGTTTACTGGATGATTCTGGACGAGTTTCCAAGAGGCCTTGGGAACCCAACTTAACTTTAGTATTGCGTATCACCCGAAAAATGACAGGTAGATCGAACAGATGAACTAGACCTTGGAGGAAATGTTGCGCATGTACGTGATAGACCAACAAAAGTGTTGGGAAGAATTCTTAGCACTAGTGGAATTAATTTATAACAATAGTTACCAAAGCACCATTAAGATGGTGCCTTTTGAGTTTCTTTATGGGCGACCGTGTTAGACACCTTTGGGTTGGGATTGGCTTGAGGATAGGGTCTTGGTGGGACCAAAAGCGATCCAAGAAATGGAAGAGAAAATGCAAATGATGAGGCAAAGGATTAAAGAAGTGCAGGATCGAGAGAAGAGTTATGCCGATGCGCACCGTGTCGACCGTAGTTACAAGGTTGGAGATCGAGTCTTCTTATAGGTTAAACCACATAAGAGTTCGATCAAGATTGGAAAGGGAGCTGAACTCTCTCCTAGGTTCATGCGACCTTTTGAGATTGTGGAGAGAAAGGGGCCTGCGGCCTATTGACTAGCCTTGCCTAATTCTTTGAGGCGTATGCACGATGTTTTTCATGTATCTGTTTGACACATTATATTAGTGATCCTACACATGTTATTGACATGAGTTCCTTGCAGGTATCAGACGAGGGGGAGCTCACGACTGAGTCGATCCACAACTTGGATCATCGCATTTGATAACTATGATGTCGAACAGTAGATCAGGTCAAGGTCCAGTGGGACAACTATATTCTGCACTCGACAACCTGGAAGGATGCATATGATATGCACTAGCAGTTTCCATTTTTGTTTGATAGATAGAATTATGATACTATGATACACATTATTTTGACACTTATACTATGAAACTTTAGGATGAATTTTAGACCAAGAGGGGGTGTATGTAACATCTCACTCTGGCACACTGAGTGAACTTATTCTTTGAGGACACTTGCTCGCAAGTGATTCAGATTATTATGTTATTAAAACATTTGATTTTGATTATGAGGCATTATGGGTTGATGACATGTTGTTTTACTGCATTGACATAGAAATGTGATATTGACTCGGTTTTACTGAGTGTGTATGATTTTGTACCTAGAGGATATAGAGGCATTGATGGAACCCCTTGAACTTCGAATCGAGTCGGGGAGTGTACCAATGGGGATTGATTGTTTTACTGTGATATTAGTGCATCTGATTAGATGATTTGATATGGATATATTCTAACGTGATTCGTTGATGATGCAGGATGATGATAGATTGCTGACTAGACTCACATGTGGAGTAAAGGGGTCACGCACAACTACCAGATATGTTGAGGGAGAGGTGTGGACAACAACCCTGCCACAACCTACTAGAACTCCTGTCGTGGCTCAAATTGTAGGTTAAACTTTGCCTAGTTCGAGAGGACCCATGATGTCGCGAGGGAAGACTGCGATAGTCGCTCACGATGATTCTAAGGGGCGTGCAATGAGGTGGGGGCCTTATTCCTTAGAGGCCCTTAGTCTCTCACAAGTTCACCTGGTGGAGTATTGACTCCAGGGTTTTTTTATGTCTACCAAGTCAGTCAAGAGGCGAGTGGCACCCTTGGAGCACATGGTGTGTCCTGAAGGGAACGTAGCACAATNCGTGCAATGAGGTGGGGGCCTTATTCCTTAGAGGCCCTTAGTCTCCCACAAGTTCACCTGGTGGAGTATTGACTCCAGGGTTTTTTTATGTCTACCAAGTCAGTCAAGAGGCGAGTGGCACCCTTGGAGCACATGGTGTGTCCTGAAGGGAACGTAGCACAAGAAAAATGGAAAGAGGTGAGTGGCACCCTTGGAGCACATAGTGCGTCCTGAAGGGTAGGTCGCGCAAGGGAAACAAATTAAGGCGAGTGGCACCCTTGGAGCACCTAGTGCATCTTGAAGGGCACATCGCATTGTTGATGATAAATGAATGAACCTAGATGGCCTTAGGACGAATAATCTATTAAGAATTTTTAAAAACAAATTCCCTAATAAAATGTCGCCCAATACAAAAATTTAAGGTCTAAGTCTAAATTATGCTAGTGGTAAAATTCCATCTATCTATTTAACAAACAAAAAAACAAAAAACATAAATAATAATTATACTCTTTGTTAAATCTTGTAAAAATAAGGGGGTAACAAATTTAAATGATTCATAAAAATCTGTTAGGGTAAAATTTAAAAAAAAAACGGAAATAATTGTTTTATTATTTATGATAATTTAAAATTATTAACTAAAAAGGGAAAAAGGAAAAAGGGGGTTAATTTCTACACCTGCCAATTTGAGTCCTAAATGAAAAGGGGAGAGAGGGAAATCTAAAATATTTAGGAAACAAGGAAAAGAGGGAAACATAAGAAGAAAAGGGAAACCCAAGGGAAAAAGAAGAAAGTCAAACTTAGTAAGGTATCTACCATTAAGAACTTTCTAATTTAAAACTGAGCTAACAAATTGATAATGGGGAAAGTCATTAAAACTTGTAAGAGAATTTGGGGACACCAAGGAGTGACTCTAGGTGGGTGAGGTAAACAAGGAAATTTAATTAATTAAAGAAATTAATTTGTGGAGGAATGAAAGGGATAGGTGACACTTGTACAGGGAGGAATTTTTAGGATTTAATTTTTAAAAAGTTAATTAAATGAGATTTTAGGAAAGTAACGGACTTCGAAACTCTATATAATGGAGGGAGGAGAAGGATGAAGGATATCTTCTATTTGTGTAACATTACGCTGCATAAATCTCTACTTGAATGACTTAGCTTATGGGAGTTGGGATACCCAGCTCGGTGAGGAGTGGTAGCTTGGCCTTGCGAGGCGAGCTAGGAGCTAGCTGAATCTCTGGATAGTGTGTGTGGCCCCTTTGCGGCTCAAGGGTCTAAGGGGGATGAAGAGTACCCCTAGCATTGGCTGGGAGGTACATGTGAAGTCTCTCTAGTTGAGAGCAAGAGTTTCACAGAGAACACGGGATGTCACTCAGAGGAGTCGACCATGCAATGGTACGCTCTCTTCATTTTTGTATGGTATATTGTTGTAGGATTTATGCTTGAATCTGCATGTTTAATGGAATAAGTAAATTGATTGTCCATATTGATGAATAAATTTCTTTCATAGACTAGCTCGATGATTGATTGACTCCCATGGACTTCTTTTCCCTGCATGTCTTGACCTCCTTATGGTGTTTGATTGTGACCATTGTGGTGTTTTTTCTTATCATCCCTCGCTCATCATTCCTCGCCTGGGCAGTCATCCAGGAGCCTGATCTACGGTCGTCGCTTCGACATTAATAGTCCTATGGATCTCAATGCCATGCCTTTCTATGCAAGGATGATGAGCAAAGGACGAACCTATCAGTCATCTACCTCCATTGTTGTCCTTGGATGATCGCATTCTTTCGGTTCTCTTACTGTTGTCTGCAATTTATATTTGTATTCTGGCAATGGAAAAATGAATTGATTCATGTCTTCATTTTGTATTTGTATTCTGGCAATGGAAAAACAAATTGATTCATGTCTACATTTTGTATTGGTATTCTGGCAATGGAAAAACAAATTGATTCATCTCTGCATTTTGTATTGGTATTCTTGCAATGTAAAAACAAATTGATTAATGTCTGCATTTTGTATTTGTATTCTGGCAATGGAAAAACGAATTGATTCATGTCTACATTTTGTATTGGTATTCGGGAAATGGAAAAACTAATTGATTCATGTTTTCATTTGGTATTGGTATCCTAGAAATAGAAAAACATTTTTTCTTTTAAATTTTTCTAGAGATTGTCGTTTTAAATGCCCACGTTTTGCTTTCAAATGAGACAGTGATTGCTATTTAAAATTGCCTATGTTTTTGCTTTCAAATGAGACTGAGTTTGTTGTTTTAAATGCCCACGTTTTTTCTTTCAAATGAGACTGAGTTTGTTGTTCTAAATGCCCACGTTTTTGCTTTCAAATGAGACCGAGTTTGTTGTTTTAAATGCCGACGTTTTTTTCTTTCAAATGAGACTAGGATTTCAATTTTAAATGCCCACGGTTTTGCTTTCCAACGATGGAATGAGTTACTGTAAAAATCACCCATGACTTTAGCCTTTTAAATCTTAAATTCACTTTTCGGAACGACAATGATTTTGGTAAATAAAAATTGACTTTGTGCATGTTGAATTCACCCACCCTTTTTTTTGCTATTCAATTCATAACTGACTTGAAGTAATGACCACGATTTTGCCTTCAAACTGTGATTGTGTTTTCCCTTGAATGATGGACTGCATTTATGTTGATTGGATACGTTTTCCTTTTATTGTTGAGTTTTTATTGACAGGGCACGATTGGCCACCATGTGGGCACTGTGTTTTTGTTAATTTTGCCACAACGAATTAAATGGATAATAGTTAGTTAAATGCCTTACTATTGCTAGATTCATTGCTATGTAATGGTCACATTAAATGCCTTGATTTGTTCCAGCAAATAAAATGGATAACATTGAGTTAAATGCCTTGTTATTGCTAGATTCATTGTTATGTAACGGTCATATTAATTGCCAGAACAATTGCTACAACAATGTAAATGGCCAACATATTCATTCTTTGGATTAAATGACACAACGAGTTAAATGTTAACTAACACCTTAAATTCCTTTCTATTGTTGTATTACTTGTTATGACAATAGTCATGTAAACTACCTTGTTAGTGCACTTTTAATTGTCGTGTTAATGGTCATGTAATTGCCTTGTTATTTCTATATTAATTGTTAAGTAACCGCTATGTTAATTTCCTTGATAAATTGCTCCATCCCTGCTAATAGTTAGTAGTTTCTTTCTAATATTATTAAACATATAGTATTCTTAGTTCGGTCAATATAACTAGACTACATGCTGAGATTTAATTGTTCATAAGTGTTATAATGATAGAATTCTACTTTAAGATTGTAAATGTTGTTATTTAAGTTAATGTCTAGTTGGCTGGACAATTTGGATTAACATAGACTTGACCGATTAAGTTGTGTTAAAGATTAAAATTTGATTGGTAAGTAAGGAATGAATTGCAAATTTTAGACTTGTTGGGTTGAATTTTTATTAAGGATAGAGGGCATTTATAATTATSGTTTTAGTATTGACCACTTAGATTTGCAAAATTAATTGTATTAATGTTTATTTAGCAGACGCATTATTGTCTAATTATAACTTGACGTCTCCCGTTAGAATGGAACCCTTGTTAAAATTGAATGTAATCCTAGACCGGTTAGACTAGGTGATTGGTGGGGGTGGGGATGATGTCATGTGGGATAGCATCACCCCTTGTCTTCATTCTCTTGTGTCTCGTCAACCTTTGTTTGGGGTAGGTATAGTCTCCTAGTCAGTATTCGGTTCCTAGCTCATTAGAGTTTTTTTGATTCTTGGTCCCTTTTGTTTTGCGCCAAGGTTATTGACACATCTATCACCTAGGGAACGACATTATTCCCGATGAGGGGATCATGGTGCACCTTGGGGATAGCGACAAATGAGATCTTGGACGTAGTAGGTTCTTTTGTGTGAGTGCTGACAAGTGTGCAAGTTTCTCTTGTTACAAGGGCCGAATGCCTTTAGGCGTTAGGTACACGTGCCTTGAGGTTCTAGTATTTGTCCATCTAGGCCGTTATGTCAGGATGTGGGTGTTCTCCCTTAGCTTGTAGGCATGGTTGTGTTTGCGTCGGAAGGGTAGTCGTCCTCCTTGTTATTTTGCACATGTTTACCAGTTGTCTTGAGGTGGTGTGTGGTGTCATAGTAACTTGTTGCCTGGACTACGTGCTAGCATTCATCGTTAGTGGTGTGATTAAATTGTTGTCATCGTCACCTTCTTGCCTCTTAACTCCTGAAAAAAAAATGCTTGGTTGCTTGTCGTAACGATGGGATCTTTACAAGAAAATATATATATATATATAATATTTATTGAACTGTAAGGCCTACCATTTCGACGAATGAAAATAAATAAATATTTTCTATAATCTCCTACTGAAATGAATGAAATTCAGTTTAGAATTTCTTTCATGATTTTCTTATACCAGGAATAAATAACAATATAATAATAACAATAACAACATACTAACAACAAAAACAACAACATAATGATAACAGTTCAACTGGTAAAATACATACCTCAACCTGTACGTTCGTTGATTCAACCCTTGGTTCACTTGTTGTTGTTCTTTCCCAAACTTTCCAACTGAATATTAAACTCCCAACCAACTAGGAACAACCTCTTCGGCTCCCTAGCTCCAGGAATCCTTGTAGTTTCCTGGCCCCCGATCCCAAAGTTCCCAATGACAACAGTTCCCTGTGAGAGTTCCAAAAACAAATTTTCTTCCAATTTCCTCCTTCTTTCTTATCTCCTTYAGAATTTATTCCTTCTCTTTCTTCTCCAATTTTTCCCCAAAACAAAGACCCTCTTCCTTATCCTCCTCTCTCAAATCCCCCTCATTAATTCCCCAACAACCTTACCCCCCCCCTCCCCCCCCCAACTCCCCAACAACCTTATCCCCCCATTAATTACTTCACCTACCTTTTAATAATAAAATAATAAAAGGACTCATTTAATTTATTTTAATAATTAATTAAATTTAAATTAAAAACTATGATAAATAATTGATCAAATCGGGTTCTTACATACACCCACCCTTCAAGAAAATTCATCCCGAAGTTAGAGTAATTTACAATACAAGGATAATGACACATAATTCATACATCCACATCAAACGAACAACATCATCAATTCAAAACACTTATCTATACTAGTGTACATGTGCAAGGAATGCATGTGTAGCTAGCACAATCAGGACTCACACATGCATTAATGGAAATACTTATCACTAATAAAGTAATTCTTGTATGTGTCCAATCCAATCAACAATACCATTCGTTTAATAAAATATAGTAGATCATTTAAACTATTTGTGAAATCCCTTAATTATAACAATTTAGCACAAACAACATTCGCTTAGATAATTGCAGTTCAGTTAAGAAAATATAAACATACATATATACATATTTTTCAAAATGAGGAGATCCAGAAATTCTACCATAAGGAGAAATCCCCACACACTCTCAACTACTTCTAGTCATCCTTCCTCCCTAACATACTTCCATATTATATCCCTATCCTTCCTCTACTGAATTATCTTGGAGCATTGACTATATTGACCTAACTCCAGATAGAACTCGTAAGAGAAAGTATCAACTCTCTTGACCAAGCTTCCCCAACAGGAATTTGGAAGTCATCATCACATGTCTAGGGGAGCGTGAGATAACATCATCCTCCCATGACTCCAGGTTTTAGAGGATACACGGTGGGAAATTCTTCTACCCCTCCTAATAGAACTAGGGTCAACAACCTACCGTGGACCATACAGTGGCACTGTGTTGCTAGGAATTTTGTCATCGTATATTCAGTTTTAGACAGTCTCGCCACCTAAAAAACTTGCACTTGTCCACACATCATATAAATGCATTTGAACCAATATAATTTCACATACAAGATTCACACCATACTGCTTCCTAGTCAATGTTCTCAACATCAACCTTTTATCATCATTATTCTATAGACATTCCATATCCTATTGACCTGGAGATTAGTCTATAACACAAACCCATACATATACATGCATTATATTCATGTAAACACATTTAATCATAATATCAATCCAGTATCTATGTACCAACAACTTTAAATGTCAAAATTTTCAGGTTAGAAATAGATTTCATAATATCCATCATAATTCAAATAAATTTAAACATTCATAGAATTGGCATTCAGGTAGGTTCATATGTCTTAAAAGTTCAATTGTATCATTAACAGTTTCACAGTGAATAGAAAATAAAGATGATCAAGCCTTAAGTAATTCTATTTGTCTAAGTCAAAAGGTGGCATTAAATACACCCAACCTTCGGGAAAACATATTCTTGAGGTGGTCAAAAAAGTGAGGGATTATCTCTTCGTAACGTCTATGCATCGTCCCAAGTAGCATATCATGGGCTATACTTGTCCCTCTGGACCTTAACTTGTTCTACCAAACAATTCTTGAGCTGTCGGACCCTACGGTCCAATATGGGTAACGGTTTGACCGTGATGGTTCCCGCATCCGATACATGAAATTCCTTTGAATTCATCTGATGTGATTCATTGGTAACATAATGACGTAGAACATATACATGAAAAACATTATGAGTTTTATGAAAGTGAGGTGGTAGTACAAGATGATAGGAAATAGATCCAATTCTCTCTTGGATTTTAAATGATCCTATAAATCGAGGCGACAACTTTTTCCCCTTCCCGAACTGAATGGTACTCTTATTAGGCCTAATACGAATGAAAATTTGATCTCCCACTTTATAAATTTGGTGCATCCTATGTGCATAAACATAAATTTTTTGTCTATCATGTGCTTCCTTTATTCACTGCCTATTCTAAATCACATGTTCCTCCATCTCTTGAATCAATTCTGGCCCGACTATCACTCAATATTCTAACCTTTCCCAACTCAAAGGTGTCCTACATGACCTTCCATACAGAGCTTCATAGGGTGGCATTCCAATGGAGCTATGAAAACTTTTATTGTAGGTGAACTCTACCAAAGGTAGGTACTTCTCTCAATGTGTTTGATTATCCATTACATACATCCTAAGCATTTCTTCTATAAACTGATTAACTCTCTCGGTTTCCCATCTGTTTTGAGGTGATATGTTGTCCTTAAGTTCAACTGAGTTCCCAATGCTGATTGGAAACTTGTACAAAATTTAGATGTGTATCAAGATTCCCTATATAAAATTATCTTCTTGAGTAACCCACGTAAACGGATGACCTCGCTTATAAACACATGTGCCACATTAGTGACATCATAAGTGTCTCTAACTGGAATAAAATGAGCACTCTTGGTAAACTTATCAACTATCACAAGAATGGCATTTTGTCTATGCGATGTGAGTGGAAATCCCACAAAAAAAATCCATATTAATGACTTCCCACTTGGACATAGGAACATCATGCAGTTGTAGGAGAGTTTTCGGGTTGTGGTGGTCATCTTTCACTTGTTGATACTCTAATCTCTTAGAGATGAAATGTACTACATCACACTTCATGCCAACCCAGAAGAAAAGATTCCTCATGTCTACATACATCTTCTTCACACCTAGATTTGCACAATAATTACTCTATGGGATTCCTTGAGTATGATACTTCAAATATCCCCTCATTCGGGGATGTACATAATTCCCTGATATCTTAAAAATCCTTCTACTTCTAGGCTATATCCTTCATACTTTTTATCTACTTGCTTCCCACTCTAGAGGGTTGAAGTAACCTTTAAATACCAACTATCTCCAAGAAGTTTTCCCAACACACACTCCCTCAGTTTAATTTTTAAGGGTACCAAGGAGAAAACACATGGTCTCCTGCTCAAGGCATCCACGACCACATTCTCCTTTCCCTTGATATAAAAAATTCCAAAATCATACTCACTCATAAAATCACTGCATCGCTTCTGTCTAGCATTAATATCCCTTTAGGTGAAGATATGATTTAATCTTTCATGGTTTGTTTTGAGCTCAAAGCTTCACCCCACTAGATAATTACTCCAAAGATTGAGAGCTAGCATTTCAACCACAAACTCTAAATCATGAGTATTGTAAAGCTCCTCATGTCGCTTCAACTTTATTCACACATACATTATAATTCCCTCATCTTGCATTAGAACGACCCCCAATTCTTGCTTCGAGGCATTCGTGCAGAGTGTGAAGTCTTTTTCCATATATGACACTCGTAGAATTGGTGCACTAGTTAGTAACCTCTTAAGCTCAATGAATGAAATATCACATTCTTCTGTTCATTCATGCCTAACCACCTTGCACTGCAAGGTGGTGATGGGTTTCACTATTTTATAGAACCCTTCAACAAACCTCCGATAATAACACGCTAGCCCCATGAATCTTATTACCTCATGAGCATTTTTCGGCACTAGCCATTCCATAATGGCATTTAACTTTTCTGGGTCCACAGAGATTCCTTCACCTAAAATGATATAACCTAAATACTGAATTTCTTTCTGGAAGAAAGAACACTTCAAAAAATTGCCATACAATTTTTTCTCTCTAAGGCATGACAACACCACTCGCAAGTGTTCCTTGTGCTCTCTTTCGTTCTTGGAATAGATGAGGATATCATCCAGAAAGACCTATACAAAGCGGTCTATGTACTTTAGAAATACACCATTCATGAGGCTCATGAATATTGTTGGCGCATTTTTCAAACCAAATGGTACTAAAACAAACTCCTAATGACCAAACTGAGTTCAAAAGGTAATTTTAGGAATATTGCTTCCCTTAATCCTTAACTGGTGATACCCTGATCACAGATCAATTTTTTGAGAAAATTGGTGCTCCTTTCATCTGATCAAAGAGGTCATCTATCTATGGCATTGGGTACCTATTTTTCATTGTAGCACCATTAAAGTCCCTGTAATCTATACACAATCGTAAGGAACCATCCTTCTTCTTGACAAAAATTACTGGTGAAACCGAAGGTGAGACAGTAGGACTTATTATCCCTAAGTCAAGTAGTTCCTTCAACTGCATATGAAACTCACAAATTTTTGGTGTTGTCATCCTATACGGTGTCTTGGAAATTATTTATGCACTGGGTTTTAGCTGAATGGTAAAATCAAGCTCCCTCTCAGGAAGTAACCCTCACAAATCTTTAAGAAAACAATCCTTAAACTCTGACAATATTGGATTTAGATCCATGGAGGTTCCTTTCCCTTAATTGATTACTTCCACTACATATAATTGGCAACCTTCCCTCATGCAACGTTTAAGCTTCATGGTTGAAATAAAGCATAGAGACACCTTCCTTCGTTCACCATGTATATCTACTAACCTTTGTTCATCATCAACACAAAGCACCCTCTTCGCGAAACAATGTATCAAATATCGACGGGCTTCTGACCAGTCCATTCCGATGATTAGGTCATACATCCGTAGAGAAATTACGTACACATTCAACCTAGTAATACAGACAAGAAGGTCTACTAGACAATTGTCAACGCTAGTTCCTACCACTTTTTTTCCCCTGAAGCCATCTTGACTTGTTTAAATTTATCGTGCTCGTAGGCTGCCAACCCACACTTTTCTAATGCACAAGGTGAAATGAAACTATCTGTAGCACTAGAATATATATATTTTTTAACATTGACATGATTTAGTGTACCTAATGACTCCATCATAGTGGCGATATGATCTTCTTGGAGGTTATTAACAATTTCATAAATCTGGTGGCTACTACTTTCTGTTCCCATTGGGGCCTTTCCTTCTCTATGCACAAACCCTGCTTGTGACTCTAGATAATCACACCGGTAATGAGGTCCTACACACCCCCAACAAGTAACACGAAATGTAACTTTCACACTATCCAATGACAGTATCTGAAATGAATTCCTTCCCCTTGCACCCCTGCCCCTACTTGCTTCTCCCTGAGAAGGTTGTGGACCTTCCCACGTCGTTGACGATGAGTGGGATGTTGTACTCACTACCATTGAAACACCTGATGTAAGTGCTCTAGGAGCTACTCTATTTCTATAAGGAGGCGGCCTAGAGCTTCCTCCCCTGGAGAACATTCTAGGGGCCTTCCCCACGAATCCTAGATGTTGTGGAATGGTTGATATCATACCTCTGTTTCAGCTCATATGTTCTTTTGGGTAACAAAAATTTTCAACTAATTCAGCTATTTACGATGGTTTCCACATATGTACCATGGCCCTTATCTTAGGGTTTAACCCATACACAAAATGTTCTACCTGTCGTTGATCGATGTCCATGTACAAGACATATTTTACTAACTCCATGAACCTGATCTCGTACTCTTACACGATCCTATTATGATGAACTAGAGCATGAAATGCTCCAACCTATTGTTCCTCATAGTATGCTGATAAATATTTCCTCTGGAACCTTCCTCAAAAAGTTCCTATGAGACGGTGTCTAGAATAATTTACAACTACCTCTCTAGGTTACCCCAATAGTTCAAGGCATTATCCCTCAACTGAAATATCACTATCTTTACGTTTGATGTGGAAGCATAGTCAGGGAAAAATCGTGTCATTCTTTCCAACCAGACCTTTGCACGTTCACTTGCACGACCCTCGAGAAACTCTAAGAGTTTTATCTTGTGTAGTTATCTAATGATGTCCCCTAGTGGAGGCTCTCCCTCTGAGTCCCTTGACACTTCAACGTTACTCACTCCAGATGGTGGGGGTTCCACTTCAAAATCAGTTGAATGAAGTCCCTTTAATGTCTCATTAATAACCTCTAAGGAGCGCAAAATGAGAGCTAATTCAGGCTATGGTGGTGGTAGCGCGGGTGCTGGCGATCCTTGCAACAATTACCCTCGACCTTGATTTCCCCGAGTTCTAAATATCTTGAATAAATGAATCTACATCAACCAAATTATTATTAGGGAAGAGTTTAAGGCATTCCCCATTTTCTCAAACTTATACTTTCAAACATAGGGTTAGGCATAAGCTTTTTTTTTTACTTCTTTGTAAACAAACATTACTCTCTTTAGGGTGAGTGGCTAAAGGTCGGGATCAAAAGCCTCTAATCTTGGTAACTTGTTCGGGTAAGTTACTAACTTCCTTCCCTTCCCTGTTATGCTAGCACTGTGAGGTACCCGCCAATTACTATTGCTTACCTCCTTAAGTCCTTAGAAACTTGAAAACTAAATATAGTGTTTTAAAGACAATGTAAATTAATTATTAACACCTCATAACCTAGATTAATACGTTAACCTAAGCTCCACTTTAATTCCCTTAATACTATACTAATTTTAATCAACATATCAGTATTAACCCTTAATATTAATCCTAGCAACATTTTATAGTGCATACGCTACTACCATAATATATTTTTAAACTATTATTACCTCATTTCATAGTATATTATATGTAATGTCCCAAAGCGTAAATTTGCAATGTGTAAGATTATTTAGTATATAACTTATATACTTATAATTTATATAAATAATTTGGTGTATAATTTATTGGTGTAAAATTCTTATATTTACTATAAATAATAAATATAAGAATAATTTATATAAAGAAATTTTCTTTCTTTAAATTTTTATGTTTATCTAACAAATTATAAAAATCTCAAGAAGGAAGTTGTCTAAGTTATAATAATATTAGGATTTTAATATTATTCCTGCCTCACACAATCACTCGACAAAACCTTATCCTCCCTTTCTCTTGTTAAGGTTTTTACTAAATATTTTGAGATAAAGGATTTTAAGTGTCCAACACATGGCTCCATGGCCTACCACCCGAAGGGCGGGGCCCTTGCCAACCTGTGCTTGGTGAACTAAGCTTTGACCCGGACTTGGCTAGAACACTAGGATATTTAGGTACATTGAGCACTTACTCCTCTTCTCGGTGGCTTGGTCTTGGGCACTGAGCACGGTGTGCAGAGCCATGTTATTAGCCCCTCGAACACATAGACTCTTGAAGCACAATGTGCAGAGGTGTGTATAGACTCTCGATGAATTATGGTTTATAGTAGGGTTTAAGGGATTCGTTCTGATCAAATTTAATCTCATAAGCATGTCATTTATGGGATATCTCTCCTGGGCACGCGACCACCTCCGTAATTCATGCATTGCCTATGAATTTCGACAATAGCCTTACTGATTTCCTTGCGTCCGGGTTTCGAAGGAGCATTCGAGAGTTTGACAAGAGCCTAAAGAAAGAAATAATTTTTATTGAGTGGTTTCACTCATTCTCTTGATGGCCATGGATGAGTGTTTACACTTACAAGGCTAAGGTGTGCTCCATAATTTCACCAGAGCTCCACATGCATCATCGGGTGTTGCTAAAATAGAATTCACAGAGATAGCCGATGGTGTTAGCTTTGTATTTTTGTTTTTGTTTTTGTTCTGTTGGCAGGCAGGCAAGCTTCCATTGATTAAAACTTAAAAGTAATGGGAACTCTCATATTCGCTACTCTCTTTATGCTTATGCTATGCGTTGCAACATCGACTCCTTGGAGTGAGTTTTCTGTGATAGGATACGACTCCAAGGATTTTATGTGTGAAGATAGAATCTTGGAGGTCTTTAATTGATGGCAGGCGCAACATAAAAATTTCTACAATGGTCTGGACAAGAAGCGGATGCGGTTTGAGATATTCAAATACAATTTTCACTACATTGATGGGCACAACTGAAAATTAAACCAGTCCTATTGGCTCGACCTTAACAGGTTTGCATACCTCACCAATGATGAGTTCAAGGGCATGTATGTCCCCATGGGTACCCATTCCTTCCACTCCTCTCTGAACCTTTGTTATCATTACAAGAAATTTGATAAGTTGCCCGAGTCTATAGACTGGAGGGAGAAAGGCATTGTTACTCATGGGGCCTAATCTGGGGTGAGAAGGGTTACATCAAGATGCAAAGAAACATTGACAGTTCATCTAGAAAATCTGGGATCACAATGAAACCATCATATTCGATCAAGAATGGGTCTAATCCTTCTAACCTTGCTTCTTCCCCTCCCTCTCTAATCACACCTCCAACAAAGTGCGATGACAATTATTCATGCCCTGCTGGTAGCACTTGTTATTGTGTCTATGGCATTGGTAATTTCTTTCTTGAATGGGGTCGTTTTTCTTATGAATCATCTACTTGTTGTAGTGATAATTACCACTTCTACCAACATGATTTCCCATTCTATGATTTGAATGCAGGCACTTGTCTCAAGGAATCTTTCCAGGGTTTAAAGTTTGGAGTGTTGATCTAAGATTTATTGGTGTTTACAGAGAAAAAATGATTGTAACAACCCAATTTGGAATGTAGATGAAGGGATATTGCTCTTAGAGGTATGAAAAACTGTAAGGGAGTTGAAATATATGGATTAGGAAACTGGGCAAAGGTTGCAGACCATGTTGGCACAAAGAAAAAAATATGAGTGATGTGGGTTGTCAAGCCAAGGTTTCAGTTTTAAAACCGGGTTGTAATACCATTTGCAAGGTCTATCAATTTCAGTACTCAAAATAAATACATATTTCTATAATCTCCTACAGAAATGACTGAAATTTAGTTTAGAATTTCTTTCATGATTTTATTATACCAAAAATAAACAACCACGGCATAATAACAATTACAACATAAAAACAACAACATAATGATAACAATTCAACTGATAAAATACATACCTCAACCTGCAGGTTGGTTGATTTAGCCCCTGGTTCCCTTGTTGTTGTGCTTTCCCAAACTGCCCAACTGAATATTAACCTCCCAACCAACTAGTAATAGCCTCTCCGACTACCTAGCATCAGGAATCATTGCGGTTTCCTGGCCCTCGAGCCCCAAGTTCCCAGCAACAACAGTGCCCTATGAAAGTTACCAAAACAATTGTTCTTCCAATTTCCTCCTTTCTTATCTTCTTCAGAATTTCTTCCTCCTTCTTCTCCATTTTTTCCCCAAAACAAAGACCATTTTCCAAGTGCCCTCCCCTCTTCCTTATCCTCCTCTCTCAAATCTCTCTCATTAACTCCCCAATGACCTTATCCCCACATTAATTCTCCAACAAACTTATCCCCCCATTAATTACTTCACTTATCTTTTAATAATAAAAAGACTCATTTAATTTGTTTTAATAATTAATTAAATTAAAACTATAATAAATAATTAATCAAATTGAATTGTTAAAAAAAAATATAGAGAACATTCTTCTAATAATATAAAAAAGATAAGATATATATACATTTGTCTCGCAAGTTCTCGTGTGGGTAGTTGTCATGTGTTGACCCCGGGGCGTTAGCCACATTAAGTGGTGGAAGACTACATAGTTTTGGATAATAATCCACCAATTACACCTGCTCGACATAGCCTTTCAGGTTTTCTTCCCAGTCCGATCCCGATACCACTTCACATGATTCATTCGGCAGTTCCTGCTTGCCTGGCTTAATCTGCAGCAGACATCCAACTCCCTATCAATGGGTCGCATGAAGGTCCTCTCCGTCCGCCTCTACCCCGCCTACCCTGCTCCCGAATGAATATATATCCAATAACCTCCAAATATTTATATTCCAACCACACTTTCTGGACATAGTTAAAGTTACCCCAAAATAAAAGGATTAAATACAAAATTTAAAAACTTTATACCGTGAGTAATAATAATTTCTGCTGGAAAAGGTGCGTAATAATAATGACAACCTACTCTGAGATTAGACAATATTATATTCTGAGATTATATAACCTCATTTGGGACACCATGAAGGATATTTAAAACATGTATTATTCATTTTCAAGATTGATTAAGGAGTAATTTGGCTGGTTTTTTTGGTCGAAGGTAAATAGAGGGGTTAAAGTATAATTGGTTCTTTATATTTTCCCTGTGATAAAGCTAGGTTGTTTTTTATTACACAACTATTTTTCATGAGTTTCAATGATGATCAACTTGAGAAACTGGTTGCGAAGGATTTGAACCATTTTTTTATGTTCATGGATTAATACTTTTAGTAGCTTTGTTTGAATAAGAATTAGTCTACATAAAAGAATATGTTAATAATTAAAACCTTAAAACGTTTTACATGGCATTCTTCTCCCTTATAAACCATCAACAAATTCTCCCTTATAAATTATCAACAAATTATGACATTAATATGAATTACTATTAAAAATATAAAACTTATAAAGGAAAAGTTTGATTAGAGAAATAACGTTGTCCCAAACCATAAAAGCATACATTCAATTTAGTTTTACAATAAAATTATAAGTTGTGTCTATACGAATATAATGGTTCTTATAATGATGGTTGGATTTTAAAGAAGATCAAATTTTACATGCCATCTTTTAAATTTCTACAAAGTAATAAAAGTTTGAAATACTTTTTATGCGAAAGTAATCAAAATTGTTAAAATTCTATTAAAAGCTATAATAGAAGAGTACGTCCAGAAGATAATATAATCACATTATTTTAAAAATAAAAATAATCACTGCGGATTCCTTCGATTGGCTCCGTCTAAATGAAAAGCATAATTCATTTTAACAGGTCCATTAAAAAAAAGGTTAATTAAGAAGACAATAACCCTCCAAATTAAACTATTATCCGACTCTTCAAAAGGAACCCTAGACCTAACTTCCTTCTGTGTGCTGATCTATCTTTGTGAAGCGTGTGAAAAGTACTTCGAAAGTCAATCACCATCGCGATAATAATATTAATTAATGTACAAAGAATAAGAATAGTACTATAATTAACTGTACAAAGAATAAGAATAATACATCTGTCCCGTTATATATCGGAAGTGGCAGTGATCCACTGGTTATGGAGCTTACGATCTTATCGAAGGTGGACTGCCGCACATAGATATGGGAGCATCCGATTAACATATCAATAAGTTAATTGATCCGTAATCTGGAAGGCTCCGCCGCCAGCAGTGTAAACCACGCACGATTCGAGGCTGGAATTAAACAAATCCAAACCTACCCCTTCCCCGAAAAATACTCACAAACCAATCGAGCCCCATGGGGCCATAAATGAGTGCGATCATTTGTCATCATACCCAGCCAGTCATTTGTCATCATACCCAGTGAGTGCGATCGAGCCCCATGGGGCCATAAATGCCATTGCCCCGGCGGGCTAAGGGTCAACCTCAATACCTGATCGAGTCTTCTTGCGAGGGAGAGGGCGTTCAGGAAGAAAAGAGAAAGAGAAGGCATTTGTAGTAGTAAGGGCGTGTTTACGATGGGGCGAGGTCGAGTCGAACTGAGGAGGATAGAAAACAAAATCAATCGTCAAGTAACGTTTTCCAAGAGGCGGAAAGGACTGATGAAGAAGGCGTCGGAGCTGTCAATTCTCTGCGATGCGGAAGTGGCCTTGATCGTCTTCTCCAACAAAGGCAAACTCTATGACTTTTCCAGTTCCAGGTACCTCCCTACTTATGCCCTCTTCTCCTGATTTTCTGCATTTACAAACAGACGTTGTCATTGGACATCATCACATAACAATACATGGCTGGTTTCAATCATGATACAAGTTAGTAAGCCGGCACATTTAGGCCAGTCAGCATATGCAGAGGAACATAATTATGTAACTCTGTAATTGGATCTGTCCTCCTTACTAATATGTGCAAATCCTCCTCTCATACCAAGGGTTACTGGTTGCTTACTTCCTCTGGCGCACACCATATAAAAGAGATCAATATAAATATAAGTCGTTTATAAGCCTTATATCCAACATACTTGCTGGAGTTTATTTTCAATATTAATTGCTCATAGGCGGGTTTAGCTTCACATTTGCGAAAAACCCCTAATTTCCATTCTAAACGAACCCTAATTAAAAGTTTGGTGACTGGTTTGCTGATTATAATTCATTAATTAATTAAATATATTCGCAAAATTTTAGCCAAGGATAGTCATTTGTAAGCAAAGATTAAGCTTCGGTGCTACCATCATGGGGTTTGAAATTTTTATTTTCATTAATCAGCCCTATGGTCCACCCGATTACAATAGCAGAGTAAGGTGCTTATAAATACGTTTACAATATCAGTGTGAGGTGTTTATGAGTACGTAGAGATGCTAAGGGTAAAAATTGCATTGGCTTAATGTTTTAGATGTATACGGGAGTAATGTCCCTCCTCAGCCTTGGAGTCATTCTCCGATTATAAAATCTATGTCATAGTTGTTATCTAATATATTCCGCCACAAAACATGGTCGTTGTATAATATATTGTAAGCAAACCATTGTACTTAAAAGTCAAAACAAATAATTCTGATTATGTAAACAGTTTGAAAGGAACATGAATTTGTTAAACGAATTCAGCATTACTACTTCCAACTTTACTTCCTTACTTGGTAAGATTGGCAGGTTGGTTTGGGTTTTTGTGGGTTTAGGTTATAGTTGGTAAGTTTTGGAGGTCGGCTTCGTTTTTTTGTCGTTAGGTTATAGGTACTAAATTCGATGGAATCTGGTTGAGGAATTCAAAATTCGGCAGTTTGGGTTGATTCGGCCTCAAAAGTCGATTCGATACGGGAGAAATAGTTTAACAATCTGAGGTGTTATGGATCTTATACATGATTCTTCCTCATTCTAGAATGGTCACCGGTTCCCCTTCTTTCAATTCCTTGGTCTTCCATTTGCGCTTGGCTCATTTCTTGGTTTTTTGTTACGAAGGTAAATTGGCGGTGTTGAAGTTTTTGGACCAATGGACTAAATTGGATCGACATAGCCTGGGTAACCGTATTAATAGGATTTGGATCTTGAACTTGAGGGAAGTGCTTCTTATGTAGGGAATTAGATGAACTCTATTACTAACCTATATTTATAGCATGCTACCTTAATTGAAACTTGAAAAGGAGGGAGGCCGCGGTGACGTCTTATCCTCGCAACTTCACATGCAAAACATGAAAGGGAGGGAGGCTTGGGTGACGTGTTAGCCTTGTACATTCACATACAAGCTTTTTCCGCCCCATCTTTACTTAATCTTTTATGCAGCCTTTACTATTCGTCTGCCATTCCATATTCCTACCCTTACAAGAGCCTTGACATACATGCTTTTTCCACCCCACCTTTACTTGATCTTTTATACACTCTTTACTATTCGTCTCCCATTCCATATTCCTACCTTTTTAAGAGCCAAAGTTTGGTAATTAGGGATTGAACGCTTTCACGATATATGATGGTTAGATACTATATAGATGAAAGCTTATTTCACAATCACTTGAGCACAAAATCAAGCACGATGAATGATATTCAATGATATTAAATTTAAAAAAAAAATCACGATCTTACAAAATCTTTCGAGTGATGGCTAATTTAATTTAATAAAAGATAATTTAAATATTATTTAATAATTAAAAATTAAATTATATTAAAATTAAACTTGAGACATACTCGATTTGGATATTAGGGATAGGAGATGTTATACCACCACTTATCGATTGTTCCATCCTCACAAGGTGGCAAAAGTTAGTACATGGGCGTAATTGTAGACAACCAAGTCTTCCAGGCATAAGCATCAAGAGGTAACTGCAAACACTGAAGAGCACTAGCATAGGAAAACTTCCATGCTATAGGTTAATCATGATCCTAGGAGGAATTATGGTAGCGCGCGGATATAGAAATCCTACGGTATTAACTTTGATATTGCAACTCGTTCGGCCTTACATGATCTGGGCCTTCCAATCGTCCTCATGATCATAAATTTTTCCTTTTAAAATGGAAACCTCAATCATGTCCCAAATCAATGGTAGGCATAGTCTAGATCAATGGTATGCATCGCCAATGTCCCAAATCAATGGTAGGCATAGTCTAGATCAATGGTATGCATCGCCATTACATACTAGAGAGACATTATCAGAAGTTGGATGGATTCAGTAGTCCCAATGTTAATATATCAAGTGCTATGATTCCAAAGGACACAAGGGAAGATAAGGAGTTAAAGATCGAGAGGGTTGGACTAGTGCAACCAACTGATCATCGAGGTTGACCTCCTGCCACCTACATAATGGAACAACCAATACACCACTAAACATAGGATTTAAGCAGAGGCATAAGTCATCTGCCACTCAACGAATTTAAGATATAGAGGAGTAGGTCCACCAGGAAAGGGCCCGCTACTAACACATGGAGACATGAATATACAACTAGTGTTGGACATGGGAACACCAAGAACCATGTTACACGATTATTTTCCACCCTCAACTTGTATTGGTGAAACAATGAAGTCATATCTTAATACTACGACGAACTAGAGGAATGCCACACCAAGGATCTCGAGGAACTTCAAGATGAATTCAAGTTTATGAGTTCTAGTGATGACTCTCTCCTCCATCCTCCATGAAGTGGAACATTCAACCATGTCTTATGCAAAAGACACCATCAAGGAAGAGGAAGAACAAAGACCAAGAGTTGATCGCCTTATTCAATCACAATTGAATATGATAGTGCCTGAAATATATGGAAATTGGGTTTCTTCCTATTACAACACAAGAATCCATGGGATCTTAAAGAATACTCTTAATTTTACTAAATATTGATAAATACTTCTCAAAATTGTATAGTTAAATCCCCTCCCTATACATCTTTCCAATTAAAAAACAACCTATTTTTACTAGATTTCATTAATTTTTAATAGACACTCCCTTTTATAACCCCCAAATACCTATAAACCTCCTTATACCCCATATCCCAACATGTAACACCCCTAACCACCCACTGGGTAATGTCACTTAAAACTCTCTTTCTCTAATAGCAATTTGTAACATCCCCAACAACCATGTTGGAGAAATGCCACTTATAATTTCTCACTCCTTAACAACTTTGGTACTAAATTATAATGTACCCATTAATAGGGACGCAACAACATGCTCTAGTAATGTTCCCAACCATGAACTGGAATACGCCCTGCAAGATTATGAATCTGACACCATTAAATTAAATACTAAGTTCTACACATGAACAAAGTTAAGTGAAAATAGTAACAACATGTATGCAACATTAACAGTTCATATAAAATTTAACAAAAGAGAGTCCATGACAAAAAACCCATAATTACACACAAAATAATTGAAATAAGCACATAAAAGACACTTATCTCTAGAAAGTAAACACCAATTGCATGCAAACCTTCCAGGGTCCTCCCTACCTTAGACCGCACTGCTCATAACTCTCAGCAACAGGTAACCCCCGAGCTCGAGCTAAACTCTACTAGGGAAAAGAGATAACTAAGATATTTTAAGGTCTGATAAGAAGAATAATTGTTCCTCCCAAGGTATCGACTCCTGCAACTAACCTATGGTCTCTGATTCCCCACATGAATGTCCCACCCCAGGAAGTGTGCCCCTTCTCTATGAAACAGTCCCTCGACTGCCCCACTTCTCTTTTGGGGCCTCAACAACAGGCTGGACAGGAAGTCTCAGAGACCCGTAGCTATTTCCCAGTGCACCAGGGAACAAATCCGAGCAGTATCTTTCCTCAAGAACTACTCACGGGCCTGACAACTCACTTCTTCCGCAATATGGTCTGACAAATGCTTCTTCAATCCAGTCCCCACGCTATTATTACAATTGCAGGTTTTTAGTCAAAGTCGAGTATCGTCCAGTACGACTCTCAACTACTTTTGTGCAATAGGATTTAATAATCACAAATAATACCCAATACCCTCGCTTCACACTATATCCACAATATATATGTGTGTGTGTGTGTGTGTGTGTGTGTGTGTGTGTGTGTGTGTGTGTGTGTCTTTTAAGACACTTGGTACTCTATGAAACTTCCTTGTCCCTACATTCGAGACTTAGGATATACATACATATACCCCTTACTTTATCTTTAAGAAATAATATTATAATATTCCAATCAGAATAAGCCCCCTAGATTATCCCCTTCCTAGACTCTTAGCCCCCGTTGTTCCCTATTTAGTGGAGTTTAGCCGCCCCATACTCAGTTTTGGATCGGTTTGCATGCAACGATGTGTTTTCATTAATAATGAGTGTTTACATATTACAAAAATATGCTCACTGGCCTTTAGCATCCAGGCTCCCTAGCTTAATAATCACATAATCCTTTTGGCCTATAACAACCTATCTCACCAGCCTATAAAAAAATTACATTCTTATGTACAACTGGGTTTTAGCCTAGGGGTATTATCTTCCCCTCCCCCTTATTTATGCATTGTCCTTTGCATAGTATATATACACATACAATCAAAACTGTACTATTTTTCAAAAATATGTGGATGCTCTCCATGCATAGCCTCTTCATGCTCCCAATTCACATCCTAAGGACTGTGCTAGGTCCATTGGAACTTTACTAGGCCGATGACTCAATTCCAGAGCTACTTGATCTTTCAGTCCAATATGCACACCGGATGCACCTAAAAGTCTCATTTCTTCTCCCCATGAATCACATTCCAATCCATGACATGATTAGTATCACATAGATACTTTTTAAGTAACGATACATGAAATACATTATGAATGCTCATTTATGTAGGTAAATAAATCATGTATTCTACAGGTCCAATCCTTTCAAGGATTTCAAATGCCCCACAATATCGAGCCACTAACTTTGAACAATTTTCCAATTTTAGGGAATTTCTTGTGGGCTTTACTTTTAGGAACACATGGTCATCCACTTTAAATTCTCTATGGGTTATGTTTATATCAGCATAGCTTTTTCTGTTTGTCGTGGGAAACCTTTAAATTTTTCTTTATTTTTATCAATTGCTCTTCCATTTCCATGAGTAGTTATGGCCCAACCATTGCTCTATCTGTTGGGTTGTCCCAACTTGTTGGTGTATTGCACTTTTTTTCCATATAGGGCTTCAAATGGGCTCATCTTTAGGGATGCTTCATACCCAGTCTTATAAGCAAATTCCACCAAATGCAAGTAATCCTCCCATTTGGATGGTTTATCCATCAGATACATCCTTCACATATCTTCAATCACTTGATTTACTCTCTCTGTTTTCCCATCTGATTATGGACGATAGGTTGTGCTAAAATTCAGATTGGTCCCAAACTCTTTGAATAATCCTTTCCAAAAATAAGACATAAATTTTGGGTCTCTGTCTGTCACAGTTGTCTTGGGTATACCATGCAATCGAGCAATTTCTCTTATATAAATATAAACAATGTTCCTTGCCTTGTGCGTGAGATTTACTGGAATAAAGTGGGTAGATTTGGTAAGCTTTTCCACCACCACCATGGTGGAATCATGTTGCTTGGTTGTTCTGGGAAGCTTGGTAATGAAATCCATTTTTACCACCTCCCACTTCCACTCAAGAATGGGTAATGAATGTAGCAGACCAACTAGGTGTCTATGCTCAGCCTTGACTTTTTGACATATGCTTGGCATTAAAATCAACAACCTCCTTCTTTATTCTCGGTAGGTAGAATTGGCTCTTGAAAGATGCAATAGATTTATATTAATCTAGGTGTCCAACGTCAGGCACATTATTCATTTCTTTCAAAACTAATTTTTTCAATTCCTGAGACTTTGGCACATAAATGTTTCCCCTGTGCATGAGAATTTCATTATTTTACAACTTATAGTGTTCAACTTTTTGCTATAAATTATGTTGTTGTAATTTTTCATTTACTTCTATGTCCCTCTGATGTGATTTTCTAGCCTCTAGAATTCTGTCTTTTAAATATGTTTGGTACATGCCAATGGTTCTAGCATGCATCTCATTCACCCTCCTGCTGAGTGCATCAACTACCTTGTTCTCTTTACCTTTGATATGCTTTATATCAAAGTCGTATTCACTGAGGAACTCTAACCATCTTCTTTGCCTAACATTTAGAGTTGGTTTTCCGAACAAGTATTTCAGACCACTATGGTCTATTCTTAAATCAAATATTTTCCCCATGAGGTAGTGCCTCCACATCTTCAAGGCATGCACTATAGCTTCCAATTCCAAATCGTGAGTAGAATAATTCCTTTCATGATCCTTTAATTTCCTTGATTCATAGCACACCACATACTCATTCTGACTAAGGACTCCACCTAGTCCTTCTTTACAAGGATCAACACAAACAATGAAGTCTTCATTTGGATCAGCAAGATTTAGTATTGGAGCAGTTGTTAGTAAATTCTTCAAGTGTTGGAAACTCCTTTCACAATCCAATGTCCATTCAAACTTCACACCTTTCTTCTGTAAGGAAGTGATTGGGTATTTGGTCTTTAAGAATCCTTCAATAAATATTTTGTAGTAACATGCAAGGCCCATGAATGACCTCACCTCCGAGACATTCCTTAGTGTTGGTCATCCTTTAATGGCCCATATATTTTTTGGGTCCAATGCTATTCCTTCCACTGAAATGATATGACCCAAATAATGGATTTGTTTATGATAGAATGAGCACTTTCTTAGTTTGGCATACAACCGATGCTCCCTCAATATTTGTAATACCATTATCAAGTGTTTCTTATGCTCTTCTTCATACTTAAGAGTATATAAGAATGCCATCCAAGAAGACAATGGAAAACTTATCTAAGTAATCCCTAGAAATTCCATTCATTAAACACATGAATATCGATGGTTCATTTGAAAAACCAAATGGAACCACTATGACCTCATAGTGTCCATACCTTGTTATGAAGGTATTCTTGTTAATGTCTTCTTATTTAATTCTTACTTGATGATAGCCTGAACTGAGATCAATCTTGGCGAATATTTTTTCATCTTTCAGCTAATCAAAGAGGTCATCTATTTTTGGAAAAGGGTACTTATTATTCACATTTACCATTTTCAAATGTTTGTGTACTCATCCTATAAGGAGTGTTAGATACCGGAGCTTCTCCCAACACCGGATTAATGGAGAAGTCAATATTTCTCTTGGGAGACAATCCTGGTATTTTGTTGAATACATATTCCAACTCTTTTAGAACTACATCATATTAAATATTTGATTCCCTATCTTTGGGTGTCTCTTCCATATGCGTTGTGAATATTTGACACCCTTTCTTGTAACTCTTCTCCAACTGCAAGGATGAAATTTCTATGACAGTTACTACCCTAGGAATTCCCTATATTGCTCTTAAATTCCCTTTCTCGTCCAAGCAAGTAAATGCCTTATTATAATAGTCTAGTACAACATGATGTTAGTCTAACCAATCCATACCAATTAGGAAGTCATAGGAACCTAAAGTTATGATGTTCAAATCTGCCTTGGTGCTCAGTCCATTCATGTCCATTAGGCATGATTTAACCATATCATTAATTTTTCTTTTAGTTCCTCTATACAACTGCACCATCCAAGGTTTTCCAAGCTTGCTTCTTGGGAATTTAAATCTTTCCACCATCTTAGGATCTAGATATCTATGACTAGATCCTGAATCATTTAAAATAGTGATGGTCTGGTTGTTGATGTTACCTTCCACTTCAATCATGTGTGACTGAAGCTCATCTTGTTTGTTATCCAGAGCAACATAGATCCTTTGTACACTGCTTCCCATTTCCTCCACTATTTCATCTTGATGTACATTGTAAGCACTCTTGAATTTTCCACCTCTGTTAGGGAAATATCTCAACACAGGATATCCTCCACAACCCCAAGATTGAACAGGTGGTTTCCCTATTATTTTCTCTATTGCCTCTATCATTTGGGGTTCTTTATAGGTTGTCTATCTGTTAGAATTATTTATGAAGAATGGTGGCCGAGTCCCTTTCTTCCTCAATTCCATATTACTTCTCCTCTTGTCTTCCCAAGATTTTCGGTAAGATGCTTTCCCTTTTTGTTGATCATAAAGGCACTTATTCCTTCTTATATTTTCCTCTAGTGTCTTGGGATCGTCATATTGTATATTATCATTGATAGAAGATGGCACCCCACTCAGATAACTTTGAATCTTAACCTATTCCTCCTTGATGAAAGAAACATACTTTAACAATTCTAAAAACCTCCTTTCGTATTCATCTATGGTCATACTCCCAAGCTTGAGTTTAAAAAAATAATTCATTTTCTTATTGTAGTATTGCTTAGTAAAGTATTTCTTCTAGAAATACCTCTTGAACTCCATCCAAATGAACTTCTTCTCATCAATGTGTTGTAACTGCACAAATTGATCCCATGACATTGATGTTTTTCCCTTGAGTTGATAGATGACAATTCTTCCTTCTTCTTGTGAAGAGTAATTATCCAATTGAAAATACTTCCTCGTGCCTAGAAACCATGTCTCTGCATCCTCATCGTTCTTGTGCTCACCATCAAATGTAGGAGGCCTAATTTTATTCATTCCCCCTTGTACGTCATCCACCCCAGACCTTTTCTTATGCTTCCTAACAGGCAATGGACTTGGAATTCTGTGTTCTCTATCATTAGAATGTCTTCAAAAATGATAGTGATGTCTTCAAAAAATTCTTGTTCTTCCCCTCTCATCGGAAGATCTATGATTCCCTGATTTGTTTGACCCAATCTCCTTATCCATATTATTCTCTATTATGTCCAAGATCTGCATTATCCTGATTTTGAATTCTTCCTGCTTCTCCTTCGATTTCATAAGCCACTCATTATCAACTTTATAATTATGGACATCCTTTTGTAGTCCTTTTATAGTCTCTACCAAGTTCATAATTTTTTCCTTTTCTTCTCCAAGTACAATTGACTTTGTACCCTCAATGCCTAAATTAACATACATCCCTCTAGTCTCATCTCCATGGATATAATCCCTTTGTACATCTTCCATGATTTGAAATTTGTGTTGATCCTATTCAGATCTAAATTTTGTTAACTCTGCAAAATATGTAGCCAACAAAATTTATTAGGATTAACAATTTACATTTACATAAATATATATATATATATATATATATATATATATATATATGATTATGTTCCAAAAATATATTAGGATTATTTCTTTCATGAATCCACTCGAAAATTATTAATACTTAGATTATTTTCATCTATCCAGTCTCACAAACTCATGGACTCACGGACTTGTAACCTTTCTTAGATAAGTCCATCCGAAAATTCTCAACACTTAGCCATTTTTTTGTCTTCCTGGACTTGCGATATCATACTAAATCTCAACATTTAATCAATTTTCAACTTCTTTAGAATTTTAGACTCGTGGACTCATGAACTCATGCACTTGTAACCTTTCTTACATATGTCCATCTAAAAAGTCTCAATACTTAGCCAATTTTCCAATTCTTTGGACTTTTAGACTCGCAGACTCACGCATTTGTAACCTTTCTTACATAAGTTCGCATAAAAAGTCTCAACAGTTAGTCAATTTTCCACTTCTTGGGACTTTCGAAATCGCAGACTCACAAACTCATGGACTTGTAACGTTTCTTATATAGGTCTGTCCGAAAAGTCTCAACAACCAACCAATTTTCCACTTCTTCAGACTTTTAGACTCAGGAACTTGTAACTTTTCTTCAATAATTCCATCTGAAACGTCTCAACACATAGTTAATTTTCCACTTCTTCGAACTTTCGAACTCGCGGAATCATAGACTCACAAACTTATAACCTTTCTTACATAATTCCATCCAAAAAGTCTCAACACTTAGCAATTTTTCCACTTCTTTGGACTTTCAAACTCACAGACTCATGGACTCAAGGACTTATAACCTTTCTTACACAAGTTAGTTCGAAAAGTCTCAACACTTAGCCAATTTTCCACTTCTTATGACTTTTGGACTCGCGGAATCATGGACTCACGAGATTATAACCTTTGTTACATAAGTCCATCCGAGAAGTCTCAACACTTAGCCAATTTTCAACTTCTTCGGAATTTTAGACTAACAGACTTGTAATCTTTCTTACATAAGTTCAGCCGAAAAGTCTCAACACTTAGCCAATTTTCCACATCTTCGAACTTTTGGACTCGTGGATTCATGGAATTACAGGATTGTAACCTTTCTTACATAAGTATGTCTAAAAATTGTCAACAATTAGCCAATTTTCCACTTCTTCAGACTCACAAATTCATGGACTCACGGGCTTGTAACCTTTCTTACATAAGTCTGTCTGAAAAGTCTCAATAGTTAGCCAATTTTCCACTTCTTCGAACTTTCAGACTCGCAGATTCATACTAAGTCCCTACACTCAAATGATTTACGTCCCCCTGCCTCCGTCGACCTACCACAATGGAAATACACATCATCAATCCCCATGTGAGATAACACATGGCCCCTCTATGTCATGATGACATTAGCGTATGGAAAATACTGAAATTTTTCCAAATTCGCCTATTTTCCAAAATTCCAAAGAGGCTTAGATTTGCCCAAAATTAAATTCCTTCCTTGGCCATCATTAGAGCTTGATGACTAAGCTTAATACAACCCGTTCAAGACCGATACTTAAATTTCTGCATGCTTCTTCCGAATTTGACTTTTTCGCTTCGAATTTGTGACTATTTAGCTACAGGAAATTGAGCCTTTTTCCCAATTCCATCCCATTTCACGATTGTTTCTTGGAAACCATTATGTTTACTCAATTACATTCATTCATCCATAGACTTATACTGACATCAATTTCAACCATTTGCAGGCCTAAATTTTCTTAGAGAGAGATTAATCGTCGAGAAAAATGCATCCTTGGACCAATTTTCCAAATTCCTTAGGAATTTTAACATCAATAATTGGGTATTTTGGCCCAATTTCACTCGGCTGCCTTCGGGGTTCACCACAGAAACACCGTAACATTTTTTTCAACCAAAATGCAATGAACTTGTTCTGACATTTTGTCAAACAGTTCACTTACAACCTCTGAAATTTCACTTCGGTGCTTTTTCTAAATGGCCCATGTAGGATCAATGTTGTAATCTAGGCTCTGATACCAATTTGTAACAACCCCAACCACCCACTGGGTAACTTCACTTAAAACTCTCTTTCTCTGATACCAATTTGTAACATCGCCAGCCACCATGTTGGAGCAATGGCACTTAATGGCTCTGGTACTAAATTATAATGTACCCATTAATAGGGAATCACCAACATGTTCTAGTAACGTTCCCAACCCTGAGCTGGAATACGCCCTGCAACATTACTAATGTGATACAATTAAATTAAATACCAAGTTCTGCACATGAACAAAGTTAAGCGGAAATAGTAACAACATGTATGCAACAATAATAGTTGATATAAAATTTAACAATAGATATTCCATGATAGAAAACCCATAATTTGACACACACAGTAATTGAAATAAACACATAAAAGACACTTATCTCTGGAAAATAAGCACCAATTGCATGTATACCTTCCACGTTCTTCCCAACCTTCAATTATACTTCTCATAACTCTCTGCAGAGGGTCACCATCAAGCTATGAATAAAATCTACCTCGAAAAAGGGATAACCAATCCAGTCTAAGGTATGATAAACAACATAATTGTTCCGACCAAGGTGCCTACTATTGTGACTAGCCTAGGTTCTCTCATTCCCCACATGTTTGTCCCAGCCTAGGACGTGTTCCCCTTTTCTGCTGAACAGTCACTCGGTTATCCCACTTCGCTTTAGGGGCTTCAACAACCTACCAGACATGAAGCCTCAGAGCCTCATAGCTATTTCCCATCACACCAGGGAACAACTACGAGCAATATCTTTCCCAGAGAACTACTCACGGGCCTGACAACCCGCTTCTTCTGTAGTATGGCATGATAACCGCTTCTTCAATCTATCCCTCGTGCTAACAATACAACTATAGGTTCTTTGCCACAATCTAATACCATCCGATATGTTTCAGAGTTGCTTCTATGGAGAAACAATTATTACTCAAAAATAATACCCAATACCCCTGCTTCACACTATATCCAMAATATATATATGCATGTGTCGTTTAGGACACTTGTCACTCCAAGGAAATTCCTTGTCCCTACTTTCGAGACTTAGGATATACATACATATATCCATTACATTAGCTTTAAGAAATAGTATTATAATATTTCAATAGGATTAAGCCCTCTAGCTTAGCTCCTTCCTAGACTCTTAGCCCCCACTTTTCCCTTTTTAGTGGATTTTATCCCCCTCGTACTCATTTGTGGATCCTTGTGCATGCTACGATGTGTTTTCATTAATACAATGAGATTTTACATTTTACAAAAATAGGCTTACTAATTACATAAGCCTTTTGGCCTATATCAATTTGGCTCACCAGCCTATATAAAATTTACATTTTAATGTATAAATAGATTTCGGCCTAGGGGTATTACACGACCCCAATACCTATTTTGGCCTAGGGTTATTACATGACCAGTTGCGATATATATGCCCCTTCCTTAAGCACAAGTAAATCGAGAGGCTTTGAACTCAAAACCTCATCGAACATAAAACTTCATATCACGACACTTTCCAATTGAGCTGCTCCCGAAAGATTATATATATAGAATAATGTTAAGAACAAGACCAGACATTCATTAATTATCATACACATACTTGTAGCGCTAGAATTAAACATGAACTACTTTATCATCATCCACATCTACATTTCTACTAAATTATTTTCGTTTGGATTCACTTTTCTTAAAAGGAAAAAGATAAAACATTTTGAATCAAAATAGTACTCTTTATCCAAACAATCTAGGTACAATCTCTCAAGGTGTGTGAGCATTGTTTATGTGTCATACATAACTTGTATTTTCAATAATTTCACAACCTTATTAAAATTAAACTTTAGAAAATAATTTGCAATCTTTTTAAATCTTACAAATTAGATTATATGTATTTTAAATATTAAAGAAATAAATTTTATTAAAATTCAATTTTAGAAGATGTAATCAAATTTTACAAATTAATTAAAGTAATTATAATAATTATAATAATATTATAATTAATTAAAGTAATTATAATAATTATAATAATATTATGTATGCAAATTACTTATAGGTGTAAAGGTTTTGTTTGTGTATGAGAGGAAACGAATTCAACCTCTAAAAATTATGTTGAGAGATTTCTTGTTTTTAAAAAATTACATTAAATCTTAGAAGCATTAAAACATATTTTCAATTAAAATCCCAAATTTTAAAACTACATGTCATTTTTCATAATTTAAACATAAACATAATTTTTTAAAATTTTAAAACGAGATAATCAATCTAATAAAAAAACTATACATTTATTAAAACCCAATAAGCATATTAGACGAAGTTGGATCTATGAATGCTTAATTTGAATGCTTAAATATAAGAAAAGACAAAGGATTCTATGAATGCTTAAATATAATTAAAGACAAAGGATTCTAAGCTACTAGTTATGATTTAGGATGTTATAGAGGAATGCTTTAAGAGAAGACAGAACGGATAGTCCCCTTGATGGTTGAAGATTGGGGAAGAGTTTAAAATTATATAAACATCATCTATTCAATTTTGTATGTATTAATAGTAAGGGATAAATTCAAGGAAGAGGTTTAATTAAACTATGTATTAATAGTAAGGGATAAATTCAAGGAAGAGGTTTAATTAAACTATGTATTAATAGTAAGGGATAAATTCAAGGAAGAGGTTTAATTAAACTCTTTTATGTTGAATGAAATAATGCTTTAGGTTATAGTGTAATAACCATTTGATGATATAGTGTAATAACCATTTGATGATATTTATCACAAAGGTTTTTGGTTTTCTCTATATTTAGATTGTTTTTATATTTTTCCTTAAATAAATAGGAAGAAAGAAATCTAAAGAAATATAACTTAGATGAATACAAAGAAGTTTATTTGTATGAGATAACTCTAAAAAATAATAGATAGAAATAACTTGGTTTTGTTCCCCTCAAAATAAATTTTATAAAAATATTTAGAAAAAAAATTAAACAATTATATAAAAAACTTACAACAAAATCATGAGAATAATATTTGGCAAAACGTCTTTCAACTATAAAGAAAAGATTTTGATTTGATTTGAAACTAATTAAATGTATCCACAAAGAATTGCAAACAAAATGTCTTTCAACTTTAAGGAAAACGTTTTGATTTAAATTGAAATTAATTAAAAGGTACATATCTCACCATACCCTTAGAGCCAAAAATCCCTTTATAAGTGTTTGTCCCTCATGCAAAAATTAGCCATGCAGATTTTTTTCAAGCTAAGCTTCACGAGAAGTGGGAGTTGTATCTTTTGCATTTTCCTCATTGTATTTTTTCTATTGACTAAATAAATCATATGAGGAAATACATGTTGTTACCTTGGTAATTTCAAAATGGAATCCCGGCTCAAATCTCTTGATATATTTTTCTATCTTATAAAAAAAAAAATAGGCTCTACTTCAATCGCTCTTCTAGATTTACTGGTCAAGAACCTTTAAAATGAGCGTGCTGCAAAGAGAGTATACTCCTAACCTCTACCACATAGTTTTATGTGTCTTTCTGAGACTTCTTCAACAATTCAATAGCTAGCTGAAATCTTTTAGGTGGGTCGAAGGCACCGTTTATTAGTATCTTCTATTAGATCCCAAATTTTAATGAAAATCAACCACTCATCTTCAACATGTTTCTACTATGGATTTGACATTCTACCGTACTAATTGGTGGCTTGTTGTATCCAATATAACTCACTCTAATTGGTGATCCTGTTCGTTTCAATTTTTGTGTATTTGCTTTATATAATTCACTTGATCATTCACTTTATCCTAATGCTCTTTCTAAATTAGATTTCCGTTGTATAGTATTGATAGTTGCATTCTCATCTCTTGTATCTCAAACACATTGGAAATGAGGTCTTTCTTTATTTGATAATTAATTTTATCTTCCTCTAATACTCATCAATGAAACCACTTTCTATGTT
>JASDQU010105696.1:18102-28474 GCA_032191745.1 Picea mariana | reverse complement strand
AAAAATGAGATAGGTAGGAAATCAAATGGTTTTAATTTTAATAATATTGATATTTTTCCCTAAAATATTAGATGTATGTTTTTTTTTCTATATATATATATATATATATATATATATATATATATATATTAATTATTTTTTTTTATAATAAATTATTAAAATATTGTTTTTCTAAAGTCCAAGCTCTCTTTGCTCTTTGGACTATAAATTGTTTAAGAGTATTTTTTTCAACCACCTCTTATCTCTATAAAAAAATTTCCCTATGTTTTTTATTTATTTTTCATTAACTAAAAATAATTAAATTGATAATGTTTATAGAATTAAATAAGTAACATAATTCTTTACCATAAATATCAATGTAAATCCAATTTAAGATGACTTATATCTATGTTTTTAATTAATTGAAATAGATTTAAAAGAAGATAAAGAGAGGAGTATATATATATATAATTTGTTATAAATATTATATTTTTTGACATGACAAATTTGACAACATCTCATTACTTTTGGCCCAAATAAGGGATTATAAATGGTTCTAATCACTCTCTTTGCAATTAAAAAATCAAACCCTATAAATTTTGTTGAAATTTGTGATAAGTTTATTTTTTTAAATTAACTCCCTTTCTCTACTTACAACAAAAAGTACTAAATATTTCAAGATTCCATAACCTGCTAATGTGCACTTAATCACTAAGGTTAATACTTATATTCTTGAAGATTTAAATAATAAGATAAGGCTTTAAGAAAGGATTTGTTTTTCCTAAGAGGAATGATCTCTTTGTTGGACTCTTATAGGATTTTTCTCCATAATCTTTAGAAGAAATCTATTTATATCCAATTTTGTATCCATCCAATTCAAAAATTATGAACCAATTTTACCCAATATCTTCCTCCATTTGCATTCTTATCTCTAGCTTCACTCTCATATCTTCCTCCATCTTCATTCTTATCTTTATATTTAACCTCATCCTCATATATTCCTCCATCTCTATTCTTATATTTAGCTTCATCCTTATAATATAAGGGTGATGTCAGGATAAGAGAGTGGAAAAACTTATTATACTACAAACAAATTTTGTTCAATATTTTCTCTCATCTCCACCTTCACCCTTATAGAGATCCCCATTTTCATAGTATGGAGTTGGAAATTTTATAAAATATTTAACTTTTTTATATTTCCCCAATTTCATAGTATGGAGTTGGAAATTTCATAAAATATTTAACATTTTTATATTTGATTAAATTTATCTTATTTTTATTAAATTATTATTTCTATATAATAATAAAAAAATTAATGATTATGAATATGTTTATTTTAATTTTAATTTTTTTAATATTTGAATATGTTTATATATTATTAATTCTTATGGAAGAATTGGAATTATTGCAAATCCGTGTTTAATAGATTTTCTTTTTCCCACACTTACTTTTATTTGTTTCAATTTTTATTGGCTATGGAGTTTGATGCCTTATTAGTTTCAGAGTAGTCATGCAAATTGTATATGCATGAGAAAATAGCCCCCCAAATTTTCCAACATATGTTTTTGTGGTATTCCATAAATACATTGGCCCTCCATGGCACCAAACCCAATCAAAGCATGTACCAATTCCACACATACAACTAAACAAGAAACAAATCCGCCTTAAGAAACAAATATCAAGGAATAACATTAACAAGGTCTTGATCAAATGGGAGAGTAGAGACAAATAATTGTGAACACACAACTTTCTATTGAATTACTGGAACAATGAATATTTGTACAATGGTTTGTGACTCTTTATATTGATTTCACTGGTTTTTATCAGATCTAACTTATTTCAAATATAAATGGAAATGTTGAGATAATATCTCAACAACACATCAAACATGGATCTCAAAAATCCAACTCTCAAACAACCTTCTAAGAATAAGATCACATAACTCACGTAGAGATTGACTCTACTTCTCAATGCATTAGCAAGCATATTAGATAAGTATGAATTATATATTCCAACACTCTCCCTTAATGACTACTTATCTAAATATCTATGTGGTCATATCTTCATCTACTTCCTCCTGTATCTTCATCTGATTATTGTTGTCCATATAAAAATAAATTCATCTACCAAAATACATGGGTCATCAGCCGATGTAATTGCCACTTCTCTAGGAATCATTTTTAGCTACATGGTTCATTCAACCATTATTCCTCATACCTCCCCCTTCATCACATCATCATCGACCTGGGTTTTCTCAGATTACCCTCAACCATGCACCAGGTTTTCTCGAATTCCCTGTAACCATGCTGTAAGTTTTTTGGGATTACCCTCAACCATACACTCTCAAGTGATTTTTACCACAAACCATCCTTTACATAGTGGTTTTTAGATCACCATGAATTTTTCACATTAGGAAAGTATACAATAACTAGGTACATAACCTATACCAGATACATACTTAAGTATTCTCTGCGACCACTACATAGAATTGTTTTCAATTACATGTATAATTCATATCATACTATGCACACCTTCAACAAGCAATACTTGTTAAATCATAACTCAATCAAAATTCTCACAATCATATTGGAGGTTGTGTGAGTAGAAATAATGGGCACCTCCATGTTGGGTCGTCTATCCTGTTTACGGTAATGACACTTATCCAGAAGACCATCAAATCAACAATCTTGTAGGAGAACTTCAGAAAGCACCAGAGGCTGCAACTCCTCAATGATGGTTATCCTTCTATGTGTTTCACGTCTTCACATCAGCGCTTTCCACATGGGAAACCATGTTTCATAGGTCTACAAATACCAAAGCGGAACAATGAACAACAGTGTGGTTTGCCTTCACACGGGCTCACGGGCAGACAGATCATTGGACAACATCCTCTTCACTGGTTACTTCAAATTTGTAGGCTGAAATTCTGTTTATGTCGACAGATCTGTTATGCCCCAGTCTGCAAACTCCTTCCACCTCCAATGTGCAGCAAGTGGAACTCCAACTATATTTGGCACTCTGAGACCAAATGCTGCAGCAAGTGGATAAATGCATTGGGCATTATAATTTGTTGGGAATTAATTCAATCTCTAATCAGATGCACCATTGCTTGTATCAATTTGGATCTACAACAGAACTGCCAAATTCATTGGATATGAAAATGAAAGGTTCTCCCAAAACACGCCATCGCATGTAGTTGTATAAATCACATGAAAATCGACCCTTGATTCCACATTATAGTAGGTGGCTCAACTCAGATCAGCTCTCCTCTATTTCGGTGCATGATTTCTACAACAGATCGGGGCCTCCTTCTTGACTCCACGCATTGATGCAGGTACCATCTAAAAATAAATAGAAAATACGACCTCTTTCCAGTACGTAGATGCTAGTACTAAGTGATTTCAACTCCTCTCCAAGACTTGGCAGTGATACCTTATATGTTTTTAACTCTGGATTTTTACTCATTGTCTCTATAACATGCGCTTGTCGTGATTTTGCTTATTTGTCTGTATTTGCACTTGATGTTCCTTGGTACTGTCTGATGAAGTTCACTCATCCAGAGATAAATTTCATTGGTAGTCTGGTATAAAGCGTCTGTTGAGCACTGGTAGTAAGTCCCACGAAGGCAAGGAGGCTGCTATAGGGTAGTTGTAGGTGTAGAGATTCATTGAAAGCTAGATATAGGGTTCACATAAGGCCGTAAGAGCTTGGTGGATTCCAAGTGGTGGGGTTCACAAGTCAGACAGAGTAAAGCGGTTAACCCGACGATATTGGTTCTGTCGAGAGTAGCAGAAACCAGAAGACCAGATGGCTAGAGGAGACAGTGCATGAGACAAGTCTGATAAGTCAAGCTTCATATCTTTGACAGAGGAGGCCTCCGACAAGCTGTTCGAGGAGATCAACTTACAATTGGTATCAAAGCCAAAGGCTTTCATTTCTCCCTGGGTATGATATCAGACTCTTCGATCTGATAAAGCTATTCACTCTGTTTTATAGTCTGTGTGATTTATTTGTTGTTTGTATTAAGAATCCAGTGCCATATCAAGAGTCTCAGGCCCTTTAAAGGCAAGGTTTCCACTCTTGCGACACACTTCTGAGGCTGTATCAGTAGTCTTGGGCTCTTTAAAGGCAGAGTTTCCACTACTGTGACCTCCTGATAGAATTACTAGTTTCTGCCTAAGCAGTCGACCAGGAGCCTATGTAATATTCTTTCGGGAAGACACAATACTAAACACCCTGCTTTCCTGTGCAGTTATAGTAATTTCTACTATATCTATGGATTCTTCAGTGTGTGTTCATTCTGTAGATTGTATTGCGACTACTTTTGAACCTGCATGTTGTTTTAGATCCTAGAATCAAATAAATTTATAAAGGCATGAGACCTCCTGGTACTCCTAGATATGGGTTAGGATATATTGAACAGTGTGACCAGGTCATTCCAGACTGCAGATTTTTCAATCCCTTACCCAGTGACATACAAAGACCTACTGTGGATGAAATTCATAAATTCCATTCAATCATGAAAGGATGCCAGAAAGGGTCTATTGATGAAACATGGATCAAGAAGATGCTAAACTAGTTACAAATCTCGACACAAATGATTTCAATATAGCCATGTCAGACCCTGAGAAACTTAAGCTTTCTAAAGATTGGCAAAAATTTATATCTGACAATAACCTGTGGATTCCTTCTTCGAATGGAGGAAATTAAACCAAAAGGCTGTAGTCCAAGTGATGGGAGAAACCTCTGAGATTCCTCCCAAACATAAGTGGAAAAGCATTGAAGGACATACTGTAGAATCCAATTCCACTTTTCCACCTTTCAAAGGTATTGTCTTGGAAGACAATAACAGACAAGTTAAAGCAGACCCTTTACTACTTTCCGAGGAAGCTATTTAGATTTCTGGAATTGATAAAAGAGTCCAGTCAGTATCTGAACAAATCAACTGGACCAACACCACCTTAAGAGGCATGGCAACCCACACATTTGTGACTAATGACTATGCTCGAAAAGGTCAAATTGTAGATCTACAAGTGTCTACAAACACTATTGTACAATCTGTCAATCAGATCCAAGAAAATTTCATAGATGTGAAAGATAAGATGGACTCTTCCTGGTGTGAAATATATTATAGATCCGAAGAGTCCACAAGAAACCATGAAGAAATAATGGAAGGTTTAGGACAAGATTTCTCTAATATGGGAAAGACATTGAGTGAAATAAGACAGAGAGATAGCAACCCTGATAATCCTATCCCTAACCCGTTCATCCTTCCAAATCCTTCCATCTCAATACTGTCTCCTGTGTATAAGCCTTCTGAGATAGTAATTCAAAAAATATTCCCTCATCATTTCCCAGAAGAATAAAAACCAGAGTCTTCTTAAAAAAATCATCACTCCCTTGTAACTGTCCAAAATCCTGCTTATGAAAACCTTCCACACCATACTAGCATACCATCAGCCCCAGATTTGATAGGCAAAGGAAGACTGCCAGAAACACAAACCTTTGCTGAAGACTGGTTTCAAGAATGGAATATTGATAGTCTATCTGTAGCACATATTAGACAAATGATAGATAGAATGTAATTCTCTTATAATATTATGTGTATGAAAGGAAAGACAGAGATAGAGGCATGTAAATCTATCATACAGTGTTTCACAGACACCCTCAACAAATGGTGGGAAGTCATTTCTTCCCCTGTAATGATTGCCAAAATGGAGGCTGAAGTCCTCAGAGATGAATAGGGAGATATTGTATATCATATTGATGGATCTCCCCATAATAACATGATTGGTGCTCTCACCACAGCAATTCTTCAGCACTGGTGTGGAACCGAATCCGAATTAGCTAATAAATATGAGCTAATTCTTATGAATATGAAGTGCAGGAAGATGTCTGAGTATGAAGAATTTCATAAAGATTGGACACAGAGGATATTTGAGGTCAAGGACAGTCAAAACCTCCTTTGGAAACAGGTATATCTAACAGCAATACCAAGCAAATTTGTTGAATATCTGAAAATCCAAGAAGTTTTCAAACTTCCCTATGAGATATACACATGGGGAGAAATTTATTCCTTGATTACTAAAGCTCTGATTGAACTGTGTACAAATTTGAAGGTCCAAAACTCTGTATCTAAGTTATCTTATCTCCCTGACCAAAAATCCATTTGCGAAAAATATGTCTTGTACATAACCAATCTAGTTAGAAAGAAAAAGAAAAAGGAAAAAGAAATCATGGAGGAAAAGAGAAGGAAGCCCAAATATAGATATATATATCAGCCCATAACCCATTACTATGAGCCTGGTGATATCAAACTGAAAACTCATGCCCATCAGGCTAGACAACAAATTCAGTGCTGGATATGTGGAAAACCTGGGCGTATGGCTCATAATTGCCCCGATAATATAGCCTCTAGAAAATCTAAAGGAAAATTCTCAGAACAAAAGGCTAAAGAAGCTTAGGAAAAAAGGAAATTGGCTCTAAGGACACATTGTAATAGATGTGGAGCCAATGATCATCAAACCAACTAGTGCCCTTATCATCCTTTCCCTAAAAGAGAGGAATTCCATCTTCTTCAAGAAGGGTGTTGTTCAAGTTCTGATAATACTTCTGAGTTTTCATACAGCTCAGAAGAAGAAATATTAATCAACCAGGATTGTAATTGCATAAACCCAAATTTTTGTTCTTGTAATAGTAATACAGACAGTTCTGATTCTGAATCAGAACCATAGACCAAGGGAAAACTAAAAGTCTGTATGTTTCACAATACATGAGATTAAGAAGCACATATGTTGGCTCAAATTAAGGCCCTTCCTGAAGGAGATATGAAGAACTCACTTCTTGATACTTTTGTAAAAACTGTTAAAACTGAACAGAGGACAAAGATTGTTGAATCTTCTAAGAGAGAACCTATGTTCATTGATGCCTCTTTTGATAGGAATACCAAGACTTTTATTAAATTTAATAGAGAGGAAAAACTGCAAAACACCTCTTTGACTGATCTAGCTAAGGAAATACTGTTGTTGAAAATGGAGATTTCTGATTTAAGGGAAAAAATCAAGAGAATGGAAGAAGAAGCTGAATATAGCTTCAAAATTGACTCCTGGGCTAGATAGGAAATTAGATAAATAAAAGAAAGATTGGACTCCATCCCCCCTCCATTGGAAGATGCTCCCTTTGAGAGTCCAAAGTCAATAATACAAGGGCAAACAACACCCCATATGCAAGGGCTCACAGCTATGAAAATCATGCCTATCAGATATCAAAAATATCATGTCAGAATCAAGTTAGAAATAAATGGAGAAATATTCAAACTAAATGCACTATTAGACACTGGATCTGATATGAATTTAGTGAACAAAAATTTGATTCCTGCAAAATAATGGCTTCCTAGTTATTGCTCTGCTATCGGACTAGGAAATGTAAATACTGCTTTTAATTTTGAGATTCCTAAAGGTATTTTGTTATTTGATAACTATGCCTTAGGAATGAAGTATTTAATAACTGAGTTACCAGTGGATTGCATACTTGGTACGCCATTCTTATCTGCAGTAGAACCCCATGGTTCTTATAAAAGTTCTTCAGGAGAACCAGGGTATTTTATCACCCTACCAAGTATTGAAGGCTCTCCTCCTAAAAGGGTAGAACTGCCATTCATCTCAGAATCCCATGCTCAGATTGCCTACCGTACAAAAGGCATGGTAATTATAAATACTTGGGATGACTACAGAAATGGTCCAACCACACATTATTTAGATGATATCACTCCATGGGAGACTTATAAAGAAAATTAGGTACCAAACTGGCAATTAAGATATTCAGAAGGAATAGAATTTGGATTGCCATGATTCTTAAGAAACACCAACATCCATGTGATACCTCCCCAACACATAATTGGAAGAATGCATCATGCCTCTACAATTGCTTCCAGACAAAAGTTGGTTGAAATGGGTGATCTTAGTAGAATCAGATCCACTAATAAAGAATGGTTTTGTCAAACCACCCAAACTTGGCAAGAAACTCTGGCATGGAATTTCTTTCAAATAAACAGAATGAGAACCTGCAATCTTGGCCAAATCAGCATCCCTAGGAAATATTGTTTGAAATAAATTATTCACAATACAAAGCAATGTGGTATAATGTTTTCCTATCGACAGATTGATACAGATACTATTACTATATGATTAAATTTTTTGTGCCATTCATTACTTTCCCTAAGCCTGATTGGTTAGCAGATTGGTGGCAAAAATTTGGGCTACATCCAAGCAGAATACATCCTGATGTCACCAAAACAGCTCGAATGTTTCTATTCCCAAACAGGAGTCTCCAAACTGTCAGTGACTTCTATTCTGAGGAAGAATATAAAATGCTTTCTATCAGAGAAAGACATCCATGGATTATTAGAACCAGGTATGTACTTCAACAAGATGAAGATAGTGATGAAGACCCAGAATTATATCGAGAAGTGTATACTCAACATTGGGACCCCTATAGGTTTCGTCACTTTCATGACCATCCAATGGAGTGAAAATTGCCTTACTGTCAGACAAATGGTGACAATCGGTTTTCGTGGGTTGACATAACCAAATCCACAGTGTAATCACATGTATTCATGTCTAAATGTCTGACAGTGGTGCCATTCAGGTTTAGTGGGTTACCGTAAACAACCTCCACCTTGTAATTATTGTCCCTTTGTAATAATGAGAATCTTGGAAACTCGGAGCACTTCTCCGACTTTTGGTGTGGTTTGACCCACATTTCCAAGATACTCTACTTTATGTCATGACTGTCTGTCCTCTGGTCGGGGAATCTTGTATGACAACCCCGTCAGACCTACTATTCTATCTATTTTCGGTCGATATGAAATAAAGTTTATGATTTGGTCGGAGGATCTTGCACAATCTCTACCGCCAAATCCATAAAGTAAGATTTAGTGGTCAACACATAGGACCCAAAGTCTTCTCAAAGTATTTCTTCATGATGAATCTTCCTTCAGAAATTTGTATAAGAGAAGAATGAGAGATCATTCGAAGAGGAGGAACTTTGGAGAGAGTTAGTGTTTGTCAGTCTGAGTCTCTAAGCTTCCCTTCTGTCTGAAGCTTCATGTATTTCTTCGAGTCTATAATTAAGTCTTGTGTGAGCAAATACGAGAATCTTTCTCTTGCTCTGTGCATCTGGCACAAAGTTGTAATACCCTGGCATTATGCTTTGATTTTAATATAAAGAAGTCTTCCGCTTATATGTTTTGAACTATGGAGTTTTACTCATTGTCTCTGTAGCATGCGCTTGTCGTGATTTTTCTTATTTTCCTGTATTTGCACTCGATGTTCCTTGGTACTGTCTAATGAATTTCACTCATCCGGAGATAAAGTTCACTGGTAGTCTGGTATAAAACGTCTGCCAAGCACTGGTAGTAAGTCCCGCGAAGGCAAGGAGGCCGCTATAGGGAAGTTGTAGGTGCGGAGATTTGCTGAAAGCTGGCTATAGGGTTCACATAAGACCGCAAGAGAAATAAATGAAATAGAAGCAATCTGCTCTTTCAATGACTTTCTCTTCAATGCAAGATGCACGTTCCTTCTCCTTCAATCCGGGCACTCCTCTCCTTAACACAAAGCAATATCATCCATAGAAGCACAAAACCAATACTCAAATCGTAATCCTCAAAAGCAATCCAAATATGTATAAAATATTGTCCACAAAATATAGAAATCTTAATAGTTTAAGATCAAATTATTATAATCCTCATGTTTCCCAATGCAGTTTTACTTCCATGCCGCAATCTCCTCCAACACGTGGACTCCACCTCAAGCATTGGCAGTTGATCTCTTGTACAACACGTGGACTCCACCTCAAGCGTTGGCATATCCTTCTCTTGTACACAGGCAATGACTCATTTTTTTTTATGCTCGAAAAAATCTTCAAACATTTGTGGCCCACAACTAGAACACCTCACAACAACAATGACAACTACATTGCTACAGGTATAACACTCCACTCTCAAAATGATTTACTCTACTCTCCACATGTTCCTGGGCACTCCCATGAGGGAGTTATGCCCAGCCTTGAAGCTTTGATACCATGATAAAATGGGAGAGTAGAGACAAATAATTGTGAACGCACAACTTTCTATTGAATCACTGAATCAATGAATATTTGTACAATCGTTTGTGACTCATTATATTGAGTTCACTGGTTGTTATCGGATTTAACTTATTTCAAATATAAATGGAGAGGTTGAGATAATATATCAACAACACATCAAACATGGATCTCACAAATCCAACTCTCAAACAACCTCCTAAGAATAAGATCACACAACTCAAGTAAAGATTGACTCTACTTCTCAATACATTAGCAAGCATATTAGATAAGTAGGAATTATATATTCCAA